>JACEEZ010016557.1:27500-47500 GCA_016584305.1 Chionoecetes opilio
CACCCAGATCTTTCCTTTGCTATATAAAATCGTTTGTTGTTGAGCCATAAAATTACGAAAACTAACTGAATATACAGAGTTAGCTAGTGGACAAGGATACTAAACAGGTCATATCTATAAAACATTGCTTATAGTCACTAACAATCGTCTTATGGTACCCAAATTACAAAGGAAAATACGCTCTGGGTCTCAAGGGGTTAAGAGGGGAATTGAAGTGTGTGTGATGGGACAGATGGAAGATGGGAAGGAAAGGGAGAGTATAATATGAGATGGCATAGATGGAGAGGGAATAAGAGGAAGGAAAAGTGGTTATGAAAAGTAGAAAATAGGAGAAGGGATGATATGGGATGGGCAAGGAAGGAAAAAGGGATGATATGGGATGGGCAAGGAAGGAAAAAGGGATGATATGGGATGGGCAAGGAAGGAAAAGAGGATGATATGGGATGGGCAAAGAAGAAAAAAGGCTGATATGGAATGGGCAAGGAAGGAAAAAAGGCTGATATGGGATGGGCAAAGAAGGAAAAAGGGATGGTATGGAATGGGCAAGGAAGGAGAAGGGATGGGATAGGATAGTCGAGTAAGATAATATGGAAAGGTAGGGAAATTAGAGGTATTAAGATGGAATTAATAGGAAAATGTGTGTGAAATGGGATAGATGGAAGGCAAAAAGAGACCTACTTAACGCCTGCCGCCCTGTGTATCTCATAAAATTGTAGTCAACCTATAAAACTATATCATTAAGCCTATAAAAAAGCCTGGTCAAAGTACATAACTAAATCATGAAACCTATAAAAAATAACCTAAGATCTAAGATAAAGACAAACGATCCGAAAAAATCCGTGCTTGTCTTGCCACGTAACCCAGATTTCAGCAGTGGCTTGGCGAAGACACTGACCTCATTACGTGTGTCGCGCTGCCTTGCCTGCTAAACCGGTGCCACCTTTACACACTGGCAGGAACTCTTGCAGGACTTGAGGAGATTGTGTTAAACCAATTGTGTCGGGTTCGTATTGGTGCCTTGCGACTGTCCTGCAGCTTAACCCCTTCACGCCCATACCTTTCCTTTGCTATATATTATCGTCTGTTAGCCATTACGAAAAGTATCTTAACCCCTTGAGACCCAGAACGTAATTTCCATTGTAATTTGGCTACCATTAGACGATTTTTAGTGAAAGCAATATTTTATAGATATGACCTGTTTAGTATCCTTGTCCACTAACTTATTCGGTATATTAAGTTACTTTTCGTTATTTTACGGCTAACAACAGACAATTTTTGTTAATATAGCAAAGGAAAGATATGGGCGTGAAGGGGTTAATATACCAATGAGCCAGTGGCCAAGGGTATTAACAGGTCTTATCTATACAATATTGCCTTACATTCATTAAAATAGTCTTATGGTACCCAAAATACAAAGGAAATTACGTTATGAGCCTCAAGGGGGTAAAGGAGTAGATCTTTAGTTAACAATGTCTCAGTATTGGGTGAAGGATAGCGAGTTAGGCCTCTTTCACACAGCGCGGGCGATGCCCACGTCCGCGCTTAAGCGCGGACACAGCCGCTTCCGCGTTTCTTTTCAGACGGCACGGGTGTCAACCACCCGCCACCCGCGCACCGCACCAGTTTGTGTTGTGCACGCCTTGATTATGGACCATGATCGCCTTCGTCTCCTTTACCTATTACATTTATTACATTACATTACATTATTACTCTCTCCAGCATTCTGTGGTGCGTGCTCGGGATTTGTAATCTTCACGTGATTTGTCCCACAGAGCCGGTCTCTCCTGCACAAGTGATATTAACTGCTCTGTGTCAATATCAGTATCCATATTAAGTACAAAGGGACAGTCACGCACAACCAGTCACGTTGAAGTCCAATCGGCTACTGAATGAGTTTCCTCTGGAGAAATAAGCGTGTCGCGGGGCTGCCCGCGACGTGTGAAGACACGCATTAAACACTGCACCCTGTAGCATCAACGTGCGGAGGCGAGCCCGCGGGCGACCCAAGGGGCGCCCGCGGGGTCGAGGGGCTGCATTTCACCCGCGCACGGGCGTTGCCCGCAGCCGGGCGACGCCCGTGCCGTGTGAAAGGTTACATTGAAAACATCAGTAATTAGCTTAAGCGGGTCCGCCCTTAAGCGCGGACGCGCGCCGTGTGAAAGAGGCTTAATTAGGAAATCGGAATGTATAGCCAGAAAAAAATAATAATCAGTGAGTTACAAGCCAATTGAGTCTGGTTCGCGTTGGTGTTTTCTTAGTGTCTTGTATCTTAACCCCTTCACGCCCAGATCTTTCCTTTGCTATATAACATTGTCTGTTAATTGTTAGCCATAGGATTTCGAAAAGTAACTTAATATACCAAATTACTTAGTGATAAGGATACTAAACAGGTCATATCTATAAAACATTGCTTATATTCACTATAAATCGTCGAATGGTACCCAAATTATAATGGAAATTACGTTCTGGGTCTCATCATCTTATATGTTAGATATTTTAAGATTAGTAAGTGGATTATAAGTAGATTTTGAGTTCATATTTTTAAGTTAAGAGATTTTAATATTTGTAAGTATATTATAAGTAGATTATCAGTCTCCACTAGTTTAACTGGCTCGGCATTGGGTGAAGAATAGCGAGGCAGGTAATCAGAAAAAAAATGTAGCAGGCAGGAAAGAAAAAACATATTTGAGAAAAACATTAGGTTAATATATTCTAATTACTTACTTGTGATACTTTCTTTCCTACTTTTTTCATATATTGGAAGGAAGGAGAGTCACCCCTATGTTAATTACTTACTTGTGATACTTTCTTTCATACTTTTTTCATATATTGGAAGGAAGGAGAGTCACCCCTATGTTAATTACTTACTTGTGATACTTTCTTTCCTACTTTTTTCATATATTGGAAGGAAGGAGTCACCCCTATGTTAATTACTTACTTGTGATACTTTCTTTCCTACTTTTTTCATATATTGGAAGGAAGGAGAGTCACCCCTATGTTAATTACTTACTTGTGATACTTTCTTTCATACTTTTTTCATATATTGGAAGGAAGGAGAGTCACCCCTATGTTAACAATCCCAATGTGTTGACTTTTGCTCTAATGACATGAAACTCGCATAATAAATTTGACCAATGTCTCTAGTTACAATTTCTTTCACGCAACATTTACTACCCATGATTGTAAATGCTCTTTTGAAATTACTCAAGTCCACGAATGAATAATTATGGTTCACAATTATTGATTCAAATACCAATTATCATTATAGCTAATCACATAACAATAATTAGTATTTGATTATAGCGTGCATATTATAACCACTTTCCACCACCATCACACTTATAACTGCAAAGTGATACCTGAGTAGAGCATTTAACAATCGTTGGATATCTCTCTCTCTCTCTCTCTCTCTCTCTCTCTCTCTCTCTCTCTCTCTCTCTCTCTCTCTCTCTCTCTCTCTCTCTCTCTCTCTCTCTCTCTCTCTCTCTCTCTCTCTGGAAAAAGCCAAGCTATCTAATCTTACTCACTAAAGTTCAGTCGATCAAGGTTCATCAAACTCTAGATACAAAAAGAAATCATGTATACCTTCCACCTAAAAAAAGAAAATAATCGGAGGGTACCATGTCTTCTTTTACTGTCATGCGTGTGGAAAATTAATGTGTATAAAAAGCACCGTGAATGTATATTTTTTTAGGGCGGTGATGTGCGTGGTCCGAGTAACCACATATCACGCTGCGCCGGATATTTATTTACCTGTACCACTGAAAATCTGGGTGGCTAGAGGCAGCGTGCATAACCTTCCACAACGGCCTATACCATGACACTGTTTTACGCGGGTCCCCTCACACGGCGTCGTCATCGTCGCCTCCGTGGTGCAGTGGCTAGCGTGCCTGGCTACGAATCTGCGGGCCCTGGTTCGATCCCGGGCCAGGGCAAGTCGGTGACCAGCCTAAACGCTGTTCTTCCTTCCTTTCGGGGTTCATAAATGGGTACCTGGGGAAACCTGGGGAAGGTAACTGTGGTAACCCGGGTGTCACACTAGCCCTGTGTCCCAGGGTAACGGGTCCTTACCCACCACAGGCTCTAAGGGCTAACCACGCACAGCTTAGCGTATGCTCCCATCTTTACCTTGTACCTCACACGCGAGTCCCTTCATTCGCGAGTACCCTCACTCTCTGATTCCTCACTCGCGGGGTTTCAAGCAATGTTCAATGGTCTCGGCAACTGTGTAAGCATCTAACACGCATTAAAAACGATAAAAGGTATTAATAATCACAATGAAATAGGATGAGGAGAGGAAGGAAGGTCTCAGCGCCTCAAGCCAACCTTCCCGCGAACTTACGTGAGCCTTGCCAAGTCTATGTATGTAGTGTTATTGTTACGGCACGACCTTCCTCCCGCGAAAGATGAAACAACACTGTGGTGGCAATATTAACTAACCTTACATAAACCTTGCCATGTCTATATATTGTTATTTAATTCACGTGTTATTGCACTTCCCGCGTCGAAGATTCCTCTCCCAAAAGATGAACCAACACTGTAGTGACAATATTAAGTGGAAACATTATCTGCGGTGCCGTCTAATAGGAACAAGTAATTATAATGATCTAGTAAGTAACCTTTAACTGCGGTTTGCCAGGGATGCACCCGTGATATGCCGGATTATTGTAGCCTTTTCAGTGTAATCTTATCTTTTTCATCAATTCACGCTTCAACACTCCGTCATAGAACCCGGTAAATTTTGGGTACGCGTAAAAACTAATATAAAAAGTTACCCTCAAGATTTTCCTGTATAACTTCTATAAGAGATGATCCTTAAGGCCGACAAGATATTTTCTCATCCGGTAATATGTGAAAATATGAGTACTTATACCCAATGAAGTAATGACGACTATGAAGTTAAGAAATACCCAAGAAATGACGACTATATAATGATGAAATACCCAAGAAATGGCGACTATGAAATGAAGAAATACCCAAGAAATGGCGACTATGAAATTAAGAAATACCAAGAAATGGCGACTATGATTAAGAATACCCAAAAAATGGCATAGAATGAGAAATACCAAGAAATGGCGACTATGAAATGAAGAAATACCCAAGAAATGGCGACTATGAAATGAAGAAATAGCCAAGAAATGGCGACTATATAATGAAGAAATACCCAAGAAATGGCGACTATGAAATGAAGAAATACCAAGAAATGGCGACTATGAAATGAAGAAATACCCAAGAAATGGCGACTATGAAATGAAGAAATACCCAAGAAATGGCGACTATGAAATGAAGAAATACCCAAAGAGTGGAAATCCTTAACTCTGGGATGACGCAAGAGTTATAGCAAGTCCCTGAAGAGAAATGATATGATGGAGGTATTGTTATTGGCCGCTGACGTGTTCCTCTCAGTTGGCCTGCGTGGTGCGACTTTTAGAAGGATTGAGAGGCTTTGGGGAGACGAGAGAGGCGATGGATCGATGAGACACTAAAGAGGCTGTCGAGTAGCGAGATAGACGTGTGTGTGGTGTGTGTGTGTGTGTGTGTGTGTGGGTGTGGGTGTGAATGGGAGATGGAGAGAGAGAGAGAGAGAGAGAGAGAGAGAGAGAGAGAGAGAGAGAGAGAGAGAGAGAGAGAGAGAGAGAGAGAGAGAGAGGAGAGAGAGAGAGAGGAGAGAGAGAGAGAGAGAGAGAGAGAGAGAGAGACAAGAGAAGATTGGAGAGAGAGGAGAGAGAAGAGCAGAGAGAGAAGAGAGAGTGAGAGAAGAGAGAGAGACAGACAAACAGACACAGACAAGAGACGAAAGAGAGAGTGAAAAGAACAGACAGACAACAGACAGACAGACAGACAGACAGACAGACAGACAGACAGACAGACAGACAGACAGACAGACAGACAGACAGACAGAGACAGAGCAGAAGAGAGGAGAGAGAGGAGAGAGAGAGAGAGAGAGAGAGAGAGAGAGAGAGAGAGAGAGAGAGAGAGAGAGAGAGAGAGAAGAACCATCAAGACCTTTACTGTTGCATAGTTCCATTCATACTCTTAAAATAGAAGCTACTGACTATAGTTTGTGATTGAATTGTAAATATTTGTTCATATGGTAGGTCAAAAAAGGTGCTGTGAAAAGATGTATAGATATAAAGATAGAGAGAGAAGGGAAAGGAAGAGAGAGAAAGAGGTAGATAGAAACAACTAGGTATAAAGAGAGGGAGAAACGTGATGAGGGTAAATTGAAAGCTGTCTGTCTGGGGGTAAACAATTCCTGAGACTTAACTTTGAGCCTTAATAAAAAATACTTCAGCGAGTTAAAGGCCGAATACGTACCAACCATAATAAAATCTAATCTGAGAAAGAATATAAACTAGATCTCTCGCTTATTTTTTGAGGAAATATATGAAGATTTTCCTATTTTTACGGATGAGAGACGAAGGTACTTATAGGGATCACAACTTTTCGTGGTTTTATAAAGGGATGAGAAGAGAGGAAGGAATAAAGGTTATATAAGAGTAAAAAAAGTATGCTGAGGAGTCGAAAAGAGTAAACATATAAGAGAGTTAAGAGTTAAAATGTCAAAAAAAAGGTTCAATAGGAGTTAGAAAAGGAGAGTTAAAGAGTCAAAAAGGATGATGAAGAGTCGAAAAGAGTAAACAAATGAGAGCTTAGAGTCAAAATATCAAAAAAAGGTTCAATAGGAGTTAGAAAAGGAGAGTTAGAGAGTCAAAAAGGATGCTGAAGAGTCGAAAAGAGTAAACAAATGAGAGTTAAGAGTCAAAATATCAAAAAAAAGGTTCAATAGGAGTTAGAAAAGGAGAGTTAGAGAGTCAAAAGGATGATGAAGAGCCAAAAAGAGTAAACAAATGAGAGCTTAGAGTCAAAATATCAAAAAAAGGTCATAGAGTTCAAAAAGGAGAGTTAAAGAGTCAAAAAGGATGATGAAGAGTCGAAAGAGTAAACAAAGGAGAGTTAGAGTCAAAATATCAAAAAAAGGTTCAATATATTGAAAAGGAGAGTTAGAGAGTCAAAAAGGATGATGAAGAGCCAAAAAGAGTAAACAATGAGTTAAGAGTCAAAATATCAAAAAAAGGTTCAATAGGAGTTAGAAAAGGAGAGTTAAAGAGTCAAAAAGGATGATGAAGAGTCGAAAAGAGTAAACAAAGGAGAGTTAAGAGTCAAAATATCAAAAAAAAGGTTCAATAGGAGTTAGAAAAGGAGAGTTAAAGAGTCAAAAAGGATGATGAAGAGCCAAAAAGAGTAAACAATAAGAGTTAAGAGTCAAAATATCAAAAAAAGGTTCAATAGGAGTTAGAAAAGGAGAGTTAAAGAGTCAAAAAAGGATGGAGTCGAAAGAGTAAACAAATGAGAGCTTAGAGTCAAAATGTCAAAACAAAGAGTTGAGTCAAAAAGAAAAAGGGTAAAGAGAAGAAATAAGGGAGGGAATTTAAACTTTTCGTGGCTAAGTGAGGGAAATATCAGAGATTTCTAGCAGTCATTTACTAAAGAAATTCGAGGAAGAGGAGCATTTTCAGACCACGAAAAAAATTGATAAGTATTGGAAAACATCCGATTTCTAAAGGTCATTTGGAAAATCTCTCTCTTTTTCTCTCTCTCTCTCACTTTCTCTCTCTCTCTGTCTGTCTGTCTGTCTGTCTGTCTGTCTGTCTGTCTGTCTGTCTGTCTGTCTGTCTGTCGTTCTGTCGTTCTGTCTCTCTCCTCTCTCTCTCTCTCTCTCTCTCCTCTCTCTCCTCTCCTCTCCTCTCTCTCTCTCTCTCTCTCTCTCTCTCTCTCTCTCTCTCTCTCTCTCTTTCCTCTCTCTTCTCTTCTTCTCTCTCTCTCATCGTCTCTGTCTCTTCTCTTCCTTCTTCTTCTCTCCTCTTCTCTCTCTTCTCTCTCTCTCTCTTCTCTCTCTCTCTCTCCTCTCTCTCTCTTGTGAAGAAGAAGGATTCTCTCCTCACCAATACTATCTATTTCCTAGGGTAAAAAACATCTTTAAAAAAACTTCTTCTCTCTAAGCGTAATATAGAAAAACGATACAATGAGATGGAGGAATAGGATATTGGGACCTAAAAATAGTGCCTAATATTAGTCACAATGATGAACATGACAACAATACTAATAAGAAGAAGAAAAGACCATTGCTCTAGCCACAACAAGAGAAATAAGATCAAGAAGAAGAATTAGTAAGGTCATTTCTTTGTTTAGTAAGTTTTTTAATAATTATAAATAGTAGTAATAATCCCAATAACAAAAATAAATATGAATAAAAAGTACATTTCACCACGACAACAAAAGCAATAACACCAAGAAAAAGAATAAGGAAGTTAATATATTACTTTAGTAAGTATATTGACCATTATATATATATAGTAGTAACCTAACTGCTCGTATCTTCGGGACCTCCCTGTATATATAATATATATTAGCAGTAGTCCCAAGTACAATAACAATAATATTAACACACACACAAAGACAGTTTCACCACAACGACAAGAGAAGAAATAACATCGAAAAAGAGAGGAAGAGGAAATTACCGTATTAGTCTACCGTAGATAACACTATAGTCGCCAGTCACTCGCCACTGCACTAATGTCGCCAGGCACAATATATTACGAATTTTAGCATCACTACAGACTTTTATGTGTCACTGAAGACATGTAGTGTGATGTACATAATATAAACTACTGTGTATTCCTCTTCAGTGGCACAAAAAACTCTGTAGTGATGCTAAAATTCGTAATATAGTGTGCCTGGCGACATTAGGGCAGTGGCAAGTGACTGGCGACTATAGTGTTATCTACGGTAGTAAGTTTATTAAAAGTATTAGTCGTTCCAATTACCACAATAATAATAATAATAATAATAATAATAATAATAATAATAAAAACCTTTCCACCACAAGAGGAAATAACATCAAAAAGAAGAAGAGGAAATAAAGTTAGCGAGTGAGTGGCTGAAGGGAAAAGTGTGTCTAAGAAGCGTTCCTCAAGGGTGGATTCTTAAGGCCGGGCTGAAAACAGTAATGGGAAAGGTAAGTAATTGCATCAGCGGCAGGGCGGGTTGCTGGGTCCCGCGAGGAATCTACCGCCAAATGACTCAGATGAGATGTACATATTTCTTGTTCTACCAGACTTTTTTGGCGGGTTATTTCAGGGAGTTTGTCGCTTGGGTTCACGTCAGGTTGTGAGATAATACAAAGGAATACAAAGGAATACATAGGAAGAACAGACAGCAACAGAGCAAGTGGACCAAAATAACTGGGATGAGATGTACATATTTCTTGTTCTACCAGACTTTTTTGGCGGGTTATTTCAGGGAGTTGTGTTTTTAGGTTCATGTGAGAATACAAAGGAATGCAAAGGAAGAACAGAAAGTATATAATTATTTCTTCTACCAGCCTTTTTTTTCGATTTTTTTCATGAAGTGCATCTTTTTGGGGTTCATGTCAGAATACAAAGGAATACAAAGGAAGAACTGACACTACATATTTCTTCTACCAGCCTTTTTAATCGATTTTTTACATGAACTGTATCATTTTTGGGGTTCATGTCAGAAATACAAAGGAATACAAAGGAACATACACTACCTATTTCCTCTACCAACCTATTCTGGCGGGTTAGTTCATGGAGTTTGTCTTTTGGGTTCACGTCAGGTTGTGGAGATAATACAAAGGAATACAAAGGAAGAACAATACATATATAGATGTGGACTATTTGACTATTTAAACAGATTTGACTATTTAAGCAGACAGAGTATATTACTTCTACTAGGTAACCTTTTTTTTGACGGGTTATTTCACGGACTTTGTCTTTTGGGGTTCACGTCAGACTACAAAGGAATACAAAGGAATACAAAGGAATACAAAGGAATATAAAGGAACAACAGACAGTACATATTTCTTCTACCAGTCTTTTTTGTCGGGTTATTTCATGGAGTTGTATCTTGGTTCACGTCAGACTACAAAGGAATACAAAGGAAGAACAGGAAGCATCAGCCCTAGTGGACCAAACCAGTCTGCCTGTGTGACTACTTTCGACCACTAAAGTTTCTACGTGTTAGAGGTAAAACTAATAGCTAAATTATAGTAATACTAGCTAAGTTAAAGGTTCCTAAGGTAGAAAAAAAGGTGGTCTCTGATAAATGAGTGTGTGGTAGATATGTAGATTGGTTGATACAAAGAGGTTGATATATTATAACTTGTCAGTATTATTACATTTGCAAGGAAGGATAAAAGACATGGGAATTTCAAGAGTTATTCGGTTGGTAGTTGGAAGAGGTAAAAAAAGCTCCATTGTTCTTTTATACAAGCTAATCTGTTTTTCTATTCTCCAATATAAGAAGAGAGATAAGATTTTCATCCTATCTAGACACTTTGCAAGTACCAACTACAAGGTTATTGACTATACAAAGCGCCGCCACGTCAGCACGAACTAGGCGGACTCGAACCGCTGACCGAATGCACAGGGACGCTGCACATTGCGAACTCACGTCTCTACCAACCTTGCCACCCTGACGGGCTCCAATATAAGAAACTAAGCATATTTATATATACATAAGGGGATATAATATACATAGCGAAATAATAAGCCTATACAAAATACTCGTATGAGCCTCCACGTGGTAGTAATGCATTCACCTTTCATCCCTATCCAAAAATATGTCTAATCAATTTTTTCCCCAACTCCCTATCGACTCTTCTAAAACTCAGTCAATTTCAATAACCCATTTCTTCCTGTCTCTTTTTTTTATCTACGTTGGTCTAGTCTGAATTCGTTGACTTATTAATCTCAAAAACCAGCACAAACTATATCTAACTGACGCAGAGGACATACCAGCCATAAAAAGAAGAGTGTACCGTCCTCATCATCTACCCGTGAGACATAACGCAGTCATTATTGATCTGAACGGCCATAAATCAGTGTCTTGCTATGCGGGCAGCTCACTGAGAGGCCCTGGGGAGGTGCAAGATCCAAGGGTAATCTGCGTGTCGCCGGGTCATTAATCAGAAGTTTTTATACGTATGGTAAGGTGAGACTATCTGGAAGAGGGGAAGAAGGAAGGAATAATGGTGATAGGAGTGGGAAGAAAGAAAGCAGAGAGAGAGAGAGAGAGAGAGAGAGAGAGAGAGAGAGAGAGAGAGAGAGAGAGAGGAGAAGAGAGAGAGAGAGGAGAGAGAGAGAGAGAGAGAGAGAGAGAGAGAGAGAGAGAGAGAGAGAGGAGAGAGAGAGAGAGAGACATGAAGAACAAGAACAAACAGACAGACAGACAGACAGAGACAGACAGACAGACAGACAGACAAGACGACAGACAGACAGAGAGAGAGAGACAGAAGAAGACGAGAAGAGAGAGAGAGAGAGAGAGGAGAGAAGAGAGAGAGAGAGAGAGAGAGGAGAGAGAGAGAGGAGAGAGAGAGAGAGAGAGAGGAGAGAGAGAGAGAGAGAGAGAGAGAGAGGACGTAATTTTTCAACATCCAAACAGGAGAAAATAACGTATCCAACAATTTCATGTCACACTTATCATTAGGCAATCACAGTCTTCGGTTAATTGCCTTTTTTCTGCACTTAACTGCAGGGTAATTAGCGTCCCTTGTGACATATTAATCACCTTGCTGCTTCCTCCTCCTCCTCCTCCTCCTCCTCCTCCTCCTCCTCCTCCTCCTCCTTGTCGTCATAGTAGTAATTATGCTCAGAAGACAATTATAGTTCCATTTACACACTTTTGAAAGGATTGGAAGCAGAGTAACATGGCAAATAATATATAGCAATAAGATAAAACTAATATATAGATATTATAAGATACAATAATACACAGAAAATTTAGCCTGCGAGTTGCATTGTTAAAAGTGATCAAACCAGACAACAAAATATACATATATCGGAAAAACTATGCCCAATAAATGGTTACTTTACAAGAGCGATGAATATAAATACCCGAAATAAATGTACAGTAATTAATATCAAATAACATGTAAATGATGATAATAACTATAAAATAATGTTAAAACCCAATAGACTTTACTATAAATACCTTGCCAACATTCCATGCGAGAAAAATAATGAAAATATTGACGGAAATATATACAAAAATGAAAATAATATAAAGAGAAGAAAAACTAACTTTACTACAAAAAAGAAAAAAAAAAAATACACACATAACAAATTAAAAATCGAACATACATAATAAAAGAAAAACTAAACTTTACCTACAAAAAAAGAGAAAAAAAAAAAAATAACACACATGACTCGAACAAGAATATAAAAATGCTCGAAAACATTTACATAATATAAAGAAAAAACTAAACTTTACCTACAAAAAAAAGGGGAAAAAAAAAAAATAACACCCATGACTCGAACAAGAAAATAAAAATCCTCGAAAACGTTTACACAATATAAAGAAAAACCAGAACCTTGCCGACCAAAAAAAAAAAAATAAGTGAAAATAACACACAAGACACGAACATGCAAATAAAATTCCTGAAAATATTGACATAACAAAAAGAAAAAACGACACTTTTCCTACATTACACTTTCTCGTAGACGCACAAAATCCTCTTCCCTGAAAACTTTATTCCCAAAAATTTGCATTTCTTTCAATAAATATCAAGTTGGCGAACGTAAATTTTTATTGCAGATTCAACCTCCACCCTCCCCTGCCCCGCCCCACTCCTGCCCCGGCCACGCATCGCCCCCCACCCCGCCCCGCATCGCCCCACTCTCCTGACCCTCCCCTGCCCCGCCCCATCCCGCATTGCCCCGCCACTAGAAACTTGCAAAAATAAAATTACAATAAAATCGAAAGCAGTAATTTTTCTCAATCAGACATACGGAATGAGAAATTATGGCCTCTCTCTCTCTCTCTCTCTCTCTCTCTCTCTCTCTCTCTCTCTCTCTCTCTCTCTCTCTCTCTCTCTCTCTCTCTCTCTCTCTCTCTCTCTCTCTTTCATATCTCTTAAATATTCTCTCTTACTTTTTTCTCTCTTCTTTTCTTGCACATTTTTCTGTCACTCCCACACTTCTGCATTTCACTTCTAAAATATTCTCTTCGGTGGCGCATTTCCCGTTCTTTCACTACATCTCTCTCTCTCTCTCTCTCTCTCTCTCTCTCTCTCTCTCTCTCTCTCTCTCTCTCTCTCTCTCTCTCTCTCTCTCTCTCTCTCTCTCGATTATTTCTACCTCTTCTCCACTTTCTATCTTTTCTCTGACTTTCTCTTCCTTCTCTCTCTCTCTCTCTCTCTCTCTCTCTCTCTCTCTCTCTCTCTCTCTCTCTCTCAGCAGGTAAATGAGAGCGTTAAGCTGACAAAAAGGCGCCAAAGAGAGAAATGGCTTCCGTGACATCAGGACGAGACGCGACTGGGGAAAAAACGACAAGGAATTACCTGCTGGAACGACCATTACCGAAGGGGGGGCGGGGCAATTAGGGGGGCGGCGACCCTGAGGAAAGAAAGAGGCCCCGGGAGAACGGAAAGGCGGGAGGAAGGAGAGGAGGAGGGGAGGGGGGTGGTGGGGGGGTGGGGTGGGGTGGTGGGGTGGATGGAGGAGGGGGGTGGTGGTGGTGGTGTGGGGGGTGGGGAGGGGGGGGAGGAGGAGGAGGAGGAGGAGGAGGAGGAGGAGGAGGTGGTGGGGTGGGGTGGGGTGGGGGGTGGGGGTGGGGTGGGGTGGTGGTGGTGGTGGTGGTGGTGGGGGAGGGTGGGAGGGGAGGTGGGTTGGGTGAGGAGGTGGGGAGGAGGAGGAGGAGGAGGAGGAGGAGGAGGAGGAGGAGGTGGTGGTGGTGGTGGGGGGGGGGTGTGGAGGGTGGTAGGTGGATGGTGGTGGTGGGTTAGGGAGAGAGGAGTTAAGGAAAAGAAGGAGGAATTGTGACTTTAGGTAAAGTATGAGGAAATATTATTGATAGGAGAGAATGAGAGGCACGTAAGAGGAGAGGAAGAGATATTGATAGGAGGAGGAGGAGGAGAGGAGGAGGAGGAGGAGGAGGAGGAGGGGAGGTGAGAAAAGGAGAGAGGGAAAAGAAAGGGAGAAAAAGGGAAAGATAAGGGGAAGGAGTGGAAATCTTGTATTAAGGATTTATCGGGAATCTCCTTTTCTAAACTTATAATTCCCGCGCCAGCAAACTATCCTGAGAATCTAACTATGACCATAGACAAATAAGCGAGAAAGGAAAAAAAGAGAAAGAGTACTGATAGCCAGTCAAGGGAGATAAGTACATACTACTGTATCCTATACACTTCAAAGTACCAACACAAGGTTATTGACCATAATAAGGGCACCAGCGGAGGAATTGGTGACCGAAGGGCAGATAAGGTAAAGAAGTAAGGGTGGAAGACGATTAGGTAAACAAGTGACTGGGGTGGGCATGATGCCTTGAGCTGGCGTAACCCGGGACATCAGGTATGTGCATGGGTTGAGACTGTGGTACCCGGGACACAGGGTCCCGGTACATTATCACTCCCGATGAGTATGAACAGTTCCGGTTACCTTCCCCAGGTTTCCCGGACCGATTCAATCGAGGCCCCGATAGGAAGTATGAACAGCTGGTTTGGGTGGTCGCCGACTTGCCCTGGACCGGATTCGAACCAGGGCCCGCAGATTTCGTAGCCAGGCGCGCTAACCACTACACCACGGAGGCATCAATTTGGCATCTATTATTTGATTTTTATCCTCACAAGTAATCATCAATTTTTTTACGATAATAAAGGTCCATAAATACGAAGCTGATTATAGTTAGCCCTAAACATAAACATAGGAAGTAAATATGACCAATATACTGAAATCTATGCCTAGCAGCGTCATCAGTCAAGCCAAATATACGAATTCCCAACTTAAACCTTCTTCACCAAAAAAATTTAACAACAAAACAAACAACAAATTATCAACAACAAAAAGTTATGAACAACAACAATAACTAAAAAAAAGTCAAGAGGTCTTTTTCCTCCTCCAAAATATACGACTTCCAAACAAAAACATTAAAACAACAACAATAACTAAAAAAAATGTACCACCTCGCCACGCCAAGACAAACCAACACAATAAACATTCCACTGGCACGCAAGGACGCTAGGCACACACGCATGTAGGGTAATAGAATGGGGTAATATAGAGGCTTGTAGTCCCGCTATCATAAGAAGGAGGAGGAGGAGGAGGAAAAACATAAGAACAGTAGAACATAAGGACGAAACATAAGAACATATAAGCATAAGAACATAAGAAAATAAGGAAGAACATAAGAACAACATAAGGAAGAACATAAGAACATAAGGAAGCTACAAGAGGCCGTGAGACTTACACGTGGTAGTTCCTGTTACTTAACACTACCTACATCCACCTTTCATCCCCATCCATAACACTGTCCAGCCTCCTTTTAAAACTCCCTATTGACTCCGTTCTAACTATCTCGTGACTGAGTCCATTCCAATCATTTACCACCCTATTTGTGAACCAGTTTCTCCCTATTTCTTTTAAATGGACCCTTTTTCCTATTAATTGGAGTTATGTTACTCTCTCTCTCTCTCTCTCTCTCTCTCTCTCTCTCTCTCTCTCTCTCTCTCTCTCTCTCTCTCTCTCTCTCTCCTTACTGTCTATTACTTTACAGCAAACTCTTCTGCTTTCTATTTTCTTCTACTTTCATCAGACAATTTAATAACGAGTGGTGTGATTTGTGTGATGTTCGACGTTCACCATCGACCCTTTGAGCTGATCATAGCCTCTGGGACACTACTAATAGCCACGAATATTCACGAATGCCCACGAATATTCACGAATGCCCACGAATATTCACGAATGCACACGAATATTCACGCATGCTCACGAATATTCACGAATGCACACGAATATTCACGAATGCCCACGAATATTCACGAATGCACACGCATATTCACGAATGCCCACGAATGCACACGAATATTCACGAATGCACACGCATATTCACGAATGCACACGCATATTCACGAATGCCCACGAATATTCACGAATGCACACGCATATTCACGAATGCCCACGAATATTCACGAATACCCACGAATATTCACGAATGCACACGAATATTCACGAATGCACACGAATGCACACGAATATTCACGAATGCACACGAATATTCACGAATGCATACGAATATTCACGAATACCCATCGAATATTCACGAATGCACACGAATATTCACGAATGCACACGAATATTCACGAATGCCCACCAATATTCACGAATGCCCACGAATATTCACGAATGCCCACGAATATTCACGAATGCACACACATATTCACGAATGCACACGCATATTCACGAATGCACACGGATATTCACGAATGCCCACGAATATTCACGAATGCCCACCAATATTCACGAATGCCCACGAATATTCACGAATGCCCACGGATATTCACGAATGCCCACAAATATTCACGAATGCCCACGAATATTCACGAATGCCCACGAATCTTCACGAATGCACACGAATCTTCACGAATGCACACGAATATTCACGGATGCACAGTGGCACACGAATCTTCACGAATGCCCACGAATCTTCACGAATACCCACGAACCTTATGCTCAAAAGGCTTTTCCCTTTCAACTTCCCATTTTTCAGTTTCCATTCTCCTCAACTGTCCATATTTTGATCTCTTTCCTACTCCCTTGTTACTTCCTTTTTTACTTTTTCTTAACCATTTTTTACTTTTCATTCCTCACTTAACTTTTTTTTTCCTTCTCTCCCATATTTCCTTTATTTCCCTTTTTCCATTTTGTTCTCTCTTTTTTCCTTTTTCCTCACTTTTTCCTTCCATTTTCTGTCCCTTTTACCTTTTCCTTCCTCCCCTTTTTTATCTCCATTTATATTCCTTTTTTCATCCCTCTGGGCCCACCACGAATCTCCACGAATCCCCACGAATCCCCACGAATCTCCACGAATCCCCACGAATTCCCACGAATCTCCACGGATGCCTTCCCTCGGTGGTAGATTCCCCAGGTATACTCATAAGTCACAAGCCACCTGAGGGAACCAGCTGAGCGAACGAGACTGCGACGATAGGTTCATTTCCTACATTTCACTAATATTTTTTGTCTATCATGTCATTTCTCTATGTTTTTTGTTGGATATACTTTATCTCTATTGTTCTTCAACTTCTCCTCTCTTCTTCTCTTCTCTTCTTCTTTTTTCTTCTGTTTTTCAACTCTCCTCTAGTGTTCTTCAACTCTCCTCTAGTGTTCTTCAACTCTCTTCAGCTTCTTCAACTTCTCTTTTTCTTTTTTTTCTTCTGTTCTTCAACTCTCCTCTAGTGTTCTTCAACTCTCCTCTAGTGTTCTTCAACTCTCTTCAGCTTCTTCAACTTCTCTTTTCTTCTTTTTTTTCTTCTGTTCTTCAACTCTCCTCTAGTGTTCTCCAACGATATTTCTAATTGTTGCTCATTTTCATTTTCTCAATCTGCTCTTCTATTTTGTCTCTGTTTTCATCTTGTCATTTTAATTGTTGGAGTGTTACTGAAATGCCTTCGGTGTTATTTGAATTATTTTACCCAATTTTACTTCTCTTGTTTTCTTGTGTGGCCTGTTAATGAATACGTGTTAATGATAATTATAATTGTGTGTCATTATAATTGTTGAAATGTTACGTGAATTGCCTGTTTTTCTTTACTTTTTCTTTTACGTTTACTTTACTTTACATTTTACATATCTAGTTATCTTTTGTGGCCTCAAGTTTTGTTTCTATAAGTAGCTATTCAATTGTTCCAAATGTGTGATAACTTTCAGCCAACAGCACTAAAATAACACTACACTATAACATATCCCAGCTATAATAGGATATCCAACTGTCTTATTTTTGACCATTTATGTATTGAGACTAATAGAAACTCCTACTACTTAATTAAAAAGAGGATCAGGTTTCATAGTAGACACTTACATGAACTCATTTTTACTGGTAAATGGAAAAGAGATTATGTATAAGGCAAATATATTCATTAATTTATGCTATTGCTACATGGAAAGGAGACTGTATGTAAAAGGCAAATATATTCATTAATTTATGCTATTGCTACATGGAAAGGAGACTGTATGTATAAGGCAAATATATTCATTAATTTATGCTATTGCTACATGGAAAGGAGACTGTATGTAAAAAGCAAAACAATACAACTTGCCACTAATACAATCCTAAGAAGACAAATAAAACTAGGAGCTCTGAAAGGCCTAAGGCAATTCCACTTTCCTAAATGACCTCTTTTCTTCCAGGCTTATTTCCAGGGAATTGGTAAAATTTATACGAGGTCATCTGGGTATCCAGGAATAAGAAGCAAATAGCGGCAGTAAGAATTTCTGGACGGTAAAGCTTTCCAGTCTTCCAGGTCAAAAAAAAAAAAAATATGAATACTGGAATGGACGAGGAAAAGAAGAGAGGAGTGCGAGAAAAATTATATTAAAAAAAATTCTGGAAAGGGCAAAGCAAAAAAAATCTGTTGTTTACGAGAAGAAAAAAAAAGGCACATATTAGGAAAAATAAATGGATGCTAAAGAAAAATTTTGAGAAAGCCAAAGCAAAAAATATATCTTCTGTTTACGAATATATAAAACATTTCAAATATAAATATATACTGGGATGGACAAAGGAAAAAAAGACAAAAGACCTTAAAGAAAAAAAAAAGGATGCTCAATAACATTATGAAAAGGGCAAAGTAGAAAAACATCTTCTGTATTTACGAAAGAATTTACAAAGAAAGAAAAAATATCATACCAATGGGAAACAAAACCTACACAGTACCGGCTGATCCAGGAGACTCTTTTAAGACATTCCATTACGCAGATTACCCAAGTGACCCACAATTGTATCCCTGTTTCCCCTCTGAATCCAAACCAAAAGGGCGATTTTCTCCTTTCATTTTGTTGTGAAAGGTAGCTACGTTTCTTTTTGTGTGTCAGTCAGAGATCATTTTGCCGTTTGTTTATTTTTATTTAGTATTTCTTGTTTTATTTTGTTAATTTCAGTGAGTTTGTATTCAACCATTTTTTTCATTCAATGTTCTTAATTTTTTTTTCTAATGTTCCTAAACTTTTTTTTCTTCTATTGTTTTCCACCTTTTTCGATGTTTTCCAGCCTTTTTTCAATGTTTTCCAGACTTTTTTCAATGTTTTCCAACCTTTTTTTTAATGTTTTCCAACCTTTTTTCAATGTTTTCCAGCCTTTTTTTTTTCCAGCCTTTTTTCAATGTTTCCCAGCCTTTTTTCAATGTTTTCCAGCCTTTTTTCGATGTTTTCCAGCCTTTTTTCAATGTTTTCCAGCCTTTTGTCGATGTTTTCCAGCCTTTTGTCGATGTTTTCCAGCCTTTTTTCGATGTTTTCCAGCCTTTTTTCAATGTTTTCCAGACTTTTTTCAATGTTTTCCAACCTTTTTTCAATGTTTTCCAGCCTTTTTTCAATGTTTTCCAGCCTTTTTTCAATGTTTTCCAGTCTTTTTTCAATGTTTTCCAGCCTTTTTTCGATGTTTTCCAGCCTTTTTTCAATGTTTTCCAGCCTTTTTTCAATGTTTTCCAGCCTTTTTTCAATGTTTTCCAGCCTTTTTTCAATGTTTTCCAGCCTTTTTTCAATGTTTTCCAGCCTTTTTTCGATGTTTCCCAGCCTTTTTTCAATGTTTTCCAGCCTTTTTTCGATGTTTCCCAGCCTTTTTTCAATGTTTTCCAGCCTTTTTTCAATGTTTCCCAGCCTCTTTTCGATGTTTTCCAGCCTTTTTTCGATGTTTTCCAGCCTTTTTTCAATGTTTTCCAGCCTTTTTTCGATGTTTTCCAACCTTTTTTCGACGTTTTCCAGCCTTTTTTCGATGTTTTCCAGACTTTTTCCGATGTTTTCCAGACTTTTTTCGATGTTTTCCAGACTTTTTTCGATGTTTTCCAACCTTTTTTCGATGTTTTCCAACCTTTTTTCGATGTTTTCCAGCCTTTTTTCGATGTTTTCCAGCCTTTTTCCGATGTTTTCCAGCCTTTTTTCGATGTTTTCCAGCCTTTTTCGATGTTTTCCAGCCTTTTTTCGATGTTT
>JACEEZ010016557.1:52500-60000 GCA_016584305.1 Chionoecetes opilio
CTCTCTCTCTCTCTCTCTCTAGCTCTCTCTAGCTCTCTCTAGCTCTCTCTCTCTCTCTCTCTCCTCTCTCTCTCTCTCTTCTCTCTCTCTCGCATAAGGCCCTCTCCCGAACGTGTGTGTGGGGGGGGGGGGGGGGGGGTAGGTGGGTGGGGGGGGTAGGTGGTGTGTGTGTGTGTGTGTGTGTGGTGTGTGTGTGTGTGTGTGTGTGTGTGTGTGTGTGTGTGTGTGTGGTGTGTGTGTGTGTGTGGTGTGTGTGTGTGTGTGTGTGTGTCTGTGTGTGTCTGTGTGTGTGTGTGGTGTGTCTGTGTGTGCGTGTGTGTGTGTGTACAAAATGCTCCCCAATAACACGAAACAATTCTATATTTTCAACACAATGTTTTTAAAGGCGCGAGCAATAATTATTAATACAAGGACCTTGAATCCAATACGGGTCAAAACAATACAATTTATTTCGTTTTATTAACAGGCATGTGGAAAAGCTCGGTAGTGAAAATAATAGTGTGATAAAAAGGTTGCTATTAAGCTATTATTATACACACAGACAGAGAGAGAAGAGAAGAGAGAGGAGAGAGAGAGAGAGAGAGAGAGGAGAGAGAGAGAGAGAGAGAGAGAGAGAGAGAGAGAGAGAGAGAGAGAGAGAAGAGAGAGAGAGAGAGAGAGAGAGAGAGAGAGAGAGAGAGAGAGAGAGAGAGAGGAGAGAGAGAGACATACGAGATTGAGTTTTGGATAGAGAGAGTTGAAGATAAGGGAGATCAAGAGAAAAACACTTCGTACTATTTGCAGTTTTGTGCTATAGAAGAGAAATGTATTTGTTTCATGATAGGAAGCGATTCAAGCATGTCGCATGAAATTCCTCTTCTCCTTCTTCTTCTCTCTCCTCTCTCTCCTCTCCTCCTCCTCTCCCTCTTCTCCTCCTCCTCTCTCTCTCTCTTCCTTCTCTCCTCTTCTCCCTCTCCTCCTCCTTCCTCCATCTATTCCTGCCTCTCATTCTTCCTCTTCCTTCCTCATCCTTCCATCCTTCCCTCCATCCTCCTCTTCCCTCCTTCCTTCCTTCCTTCCCTCCTCACTACTCCCTCCCTCCTTCCTTCCTTCCCTCCATCACTACCTCCCTCCTCCTTCCTTCCTTCCTTCCCTCCTCACTCCTCCCTCCCTCCTTCCTTCCTTCCCTCCATCACTACCTCCTCCCTCCTTCCTTCCTTCCTCTCCATCACTACCTCCTTCCTTCCCTCTTCCTTCCTTCCTCTCCCTCCTTACTACCTCCCTCCCTCCTTCCTTCCTTCCCTCCCTCACTACCTCCTCCTCTCCTCTCCTTCCTTCCTCCTCCATCCTACCTCCCTCCCTCCTCCTCCCTCCACCACCCACCCCTTCTTCTCTCCTTCCTTCCTTCCTTCCTCTATCCCTCCATCCTTCTTCCCTCCCTCCCTCTTACCTTCCTTCCCTCCCATCTATCTCCTCACTATTCATTTCTGCTCCAATACATCGCTTTTCCACCTTTCATCAATTTTTTTCTCTCTCTTCTCTCTCCTCTCTTCTCTCTCTCTCTCTCTCTCTCTCTATCTCTCTCTCTCTCTCTCTCCCCTTTCTCTCTCCCTCTCTCTCTCTCTCTCTCTCTCTCTCTCTCTCTCTCTCTCTAAATCTTTGTTTGTGTCTTATCTTATCCTTCACGTCAATATCTATACTTTATGCTTCATAGAACGATACATTCTCATGCATCAGTACTGTGTAATCTAATATTTTCCCACCTCTACATTTTTATCCATTGCCATCTACTCTTTATCATTAACCCAGCCACTATTCCTTCCCCTATTCTCTCCTTATTCATATCTTTAGCATCATTTTTATCATAGTCTCCTCCTTAAATAATTACCAGCCATTACTCTCTACTCTTTATTTAACCCAGCCATTCTTCCTTCCCCTATTCTCTCCTTATTCATATTTTTAGCATCATTTTTATCATAGTCTCCTCCTTAAATAATTACCAGCCATTACTTTCTACTCTTTATTTAACCCAGCCATTCTTCCTTCCCCTATTCTCTCCTTATTCATATTTTTAGCATCATTTTTTATCATAGTCTCCTCCTTAAATAATTATCAGCCATTGCCATCTACTCTTTATTAACCAGTCACTATTCTTCCCCTATTCTCTCCTTAATCATTTGCCTTTTTTCATCACTCTTCTATATTTTCTCTTCTGCTTTACTACATTTCCTACTTTTTTTCTATTCGTCGTGTTTACTTTCGTTGAGTTTACTTTCTTCCCTTATTCTCTACTTTTTATTTTTCCTTTATTAATCGCTCATTTTTGTTCATTTTCTCTATTTCACTATATTTCATGCTTTTTTTTATGTATCGTGTTTACTTTCGTCCCGTCCCTTATTCTAAATTCTCGGATTATTTCGTTCAAATCTAATATTCTTCGACAGTTTCCCGGAGCAAAATCCATCTTATTTATTTTCCTGACTTACTAAAGCTTTAATTAACCCCTTCACGCCCAGATCTTTCCTTTGCTATATAAAATCGTCTGTTGTTGGCCATAAAATCACGAAAAGTAACTGAATATACCAAATTAACTAGTGTACAAGGATACTAAACAGGTCATATCTATAAAACTTTGCTTATATTCATTAAAATTCATCTAATGTTGGTCAAATTACAATGGAAATTACGTTCTGGGCCTCAAGGGGTTAACACGTAGAAACTATAGAGAAGTTAGGAGGGTAGAAAATAGTAAAGTAAGGTAGAAAGTAGTCACACAGGCAGCCCCGTTTAGTAGAGTAGGGCTGTTGCTGTCTGTCTGTTCTTCCTTTGTATTCCTCTGCATTACTAATTGAAAAATGTTAATGTTTACAGATCATTAAGTGAAACTTTTTGTGGTTTCCAATGTTAATATAAAGTTTACTGAGCATAAACTACAGCAGGTTTGATAAGCATTTGATTACTTGGCGTGTGGTGTGTGTGTAGGTGAGTAGTAGGAGTGTAGTAGTGTAGAGTGTTGTGTGTGTGTTGTGTTGTGTGTGTAGTGTTGTGTATGGTGTGTGTGTTTGTGTGTGTGTTGTGTGTGTGTGTGTGTGATGTTGTGTTTGTACGAGGTATTTGTGTGTGTGATGCTGTGTGTGTTGTTGTGTGGTGTGTGTGTGTGTGTGTGTGTAGAGTGTGTGTGTGTGTGTGTGTGTGTGTGTGTAGAGTGTTGTGTGTGTGTGTGTGTGTGTGTGAGTGTGTGTGTGGTGTGTGTGTGTGTGTGTGTGTTGTGTGTGTGTGTGTGTGTGTGTGTGGTGTAGTGTGTGTGTGTGTGTGTGTGGTGTATGTGTGTGTGTGTGTGTGTGTGCGTGTGTGTGTGGTGCGTGTGTGTGTAGGAAAACAAACACCAGTGAATGAGGGCAAGTGTGTGTGTTTTGGAGGATTCACACACACACACACACACACACACACACACACACACACACACACACAGACACCGACACACACACACACACACACCACACACACACCCACACACACACACACACGTGGAACAAGGAGCGCAGAGTAAACACACGCGCTGCTAAACAGAAAGCCGCGAAGAAAGAAACCGCGAAGGGTAAAACCGCGAAGAGCAAAACCGCGAAGAAAGAAACCACAGAGTAAAACCGCGAATATAGAAATCGCGAATAGCCTTAAGAACCGATATAAGACTTAAAAACACTCTTCTTCTTCCTCGTCTTGTCGATGCTAGAGGAATAAAAGAATCGTTTAAAATCTGTATTCAAAAGATTTCTATTCACAGGTTAATGAAAGGGAAAAGAGGAAAGAGAAAAAGAGCTTTAGGAGCCAAAATATGTATTGAAATCGAAGACTAATTACTACGTCGCTTGGATATTAATAGGGTACAAAAAATACTTGGCAAAAAAGGTAAGAGAAAGGATAAAACTACTGTATTGGAGGACGAATCAAAATAAAAAGTCACAGCAACACTAATTAGCTCGAAATTTCTAGGGTACAAAAAAGTATAAAAAGTAGGAGTTTGCGAGAAAAAAAGAAGTACTGGAGGTGAAGTTATTAATGCGATGAACCGTAAAAGTTTAAGATGATGAAAAAATATATTATCGAGCAGAAAAAAATAATGGAGCCTCGTATGATCTGGGTTCAGGAGTCCTAGAGTTCAAAGGTTCACTGGGTTCAATCGAGAGTGCGTTTCGTATACCATAAGTTCGAGTGTAGTCCCTTCAGATACTTAAAAGATTGAATTGCAGATTTTAAATATAATTCAGTCCAGATACACGAGTTCCAGATACAAAAAAAGCCTCAAAAAAGAAGATAAAAAAAACCTACATGCGCTATAGGCTCAAACTTAAAAAAAAAGAAAAAAAAAGGGTTTAGGTTCTTGAGATGCTGGTGGTGGTGGTTGGTGGTGGTGGTGGTGGTGGTGGGGTGGTGGTGGTGGTGGGGGTGGTGGTGGTGGTGGTGGTAGTAGTAGTAGTAGTAATAGTGGTGGTAGTAGTAGTAGTGATGGGGGGTATTATAATAGGAGTAGTAGTAGTAGTAGTAGTAGTAGTGGTAGAGGTCGTGATAGTAGTAGTGGTGGGGGTGGTGGTAATAGTAGTAGTAGTAGTAGTAGTAGTAGTAGTAGTAGTAGTAGTAGTAGTAGTAGTAGTAGTAGTAGTAGCAGTAGTAGTAGTAGTAGTAGTAGTAGTAGTAAGTAGTAGTAGTAGTAGTAGGGATAAGGTGTCAGAGAGTTCAGAAGTCACTGGGTACAATCGATGGAGCGTTTCAAATATTCAAGTACAGTCCTTTTCAGATACTTCATTAAAAGATCGAATAGCAGTAATCGCAAATACAAGTGAGTTCGGACTTTTATGTATTTGTGATATGTTTTGACGCTCGAGCCATAGTGTCTAGGAGTTCAGAAGTTCACCGAGTTCAAGTTTGCATAGAGTCCGTTCAGATACTTAACCCTTTGAGACCTAGAACGTAATTTCCATTGTAATATGGCTACCATTAGACGCTTTTTAGTGAATATAAGCAATATTTTATAGATATGACCTCCCTAGTATCCTTGTCGACTAACTAATTTGGTGTATTAAGTCACTTTTCGTAATTTTATGGCTACAACAGACGATTTTTTATAGCCAAGGAAAGATCTGGGCGTGAAGGGGTTAAAAGACCGAATAGCAGTCATATCAAATACATATGAGTTTGGATACACGACTTCCAGATACAAAAATGCCTATGGAAGGAAGATAAAAGCCTCCAACATAAAAATTGCGTAACTGAAAAGGGTTTAGGTTTTTGAGATACGACAAAGTTAATAAAAATTCGGATACATGAGTTCAGATTTTTTTTTTTTTTTTTTTTTTTTTTTTCGTTGGAGCCAATAGCGTCTGTAGGTTTTTATTTTCCTTCCTTAGGGTAAATGATACAGTAAGGGTTTAGGTGTTTGAGATACTACTGGGTGAGTTACTTCCACGTCGAATCCCAGTGAGTTCCAATGCCTCGAGATTTAGGATTTTCATTTATTCATACATATGGACAGTTTTTTTTCACCCTCTTATTTTTATATATTGAAAAGGACTGACTGATCAACGGCAAAAAAAGACGATAACACACATACTCAATAACAAACACAATCATTTTAATTGTATAGATAAATCAAATCTAGAAAATCAAGATCTAGAATAAATACTAAAATAAATAAATAGGAAAACAGACCTAGAATTTGAAAAGTTTAGATACAGTTGCGAGTTTCGAATACTAAATGGGTTTCTAAATACAAAGATATCTTATTGTCCAAGCTCGCTTCGCTCGCTTGGACACCTATTTCAGCCGAATTCATTCTTTGGTACTACATAGATGGGTGAATCTGTCATATAGGCTTGTAAAATGTTTACTCCACGAATGGGGGCAAGGTCTAGAGTGCATATTGGCTTGTAAAATGTTTATTCCACGAATGGGGGCAAAGTCTAGAGTGCATATAGGCTTGTAAAATGTTTACTCCACGAATGGGGCAAGGTCTAGAGTGCATATTGGCTTGTAAAATGTTTACTCCACGAATGGGGGCAAGGTCTAGAGTCATATAGGCTTGTAAAATGTTTACTCCACGGAATGGGGGCAAGGTCTAGAGTGCATATTGGCTTGTAAAATGTTACTCTGCGAATGGTGGCAAGTCTAGAGTGCTATGCTGTAAATGTACAGCTCACGAAGGGCAAGGTCAGATCAATTAGCTTGTAAAAGGTTACTTCCCGATGGGGAAGGCTTAGAGGCATATGTGCTGAAAGTCCTTTGTGTTACTGTTTTAATACTGAGTACTGTAATCATATACTTCTGAAGAAAGATCAATATACAATAAAAAGTGACTTAGTGTGCGAGCTGGACACGTGCCACATCTTAGGATATTCCATTTATACTTTCTAAAGCAATACAGTACCTATATGTAAGGTAATACAATACATTTTGCTTGGATAATAAAGGATAATAATCATGGAAATATATAAGTATAATAAATAGGTGTGAATACAACAAGAGCAGAGAAGCCAGGTCGTGGAGTGGACTAGAAAGCATAAATCATTTTCATTTTATTACCTCTACCATCCATCTCCTCTGCCTCATCTCCCGTGCCGTTGTAATTACATGATTAATGACCGACTTCCCTCCTCGCCATCTCTCTCCCGAGGCTACAATGCGGGAGTGTGGATGACTCATGGAAGGTAGTAACATACATTCGTCCTCACCCTCTCTTTCCTGGGGCTACAATGCGGGAGTGTGGATGACTCATGGAAGGTAGTAACATACATTATTCCTCACCCTCTCTTTCCTGGGGCTACAATGCTGGAGTGAGGATGGCCCTTGGAAGGTAGCGAAAATGATGCCCATGACTTCATTAATAACCAGCCAACTCACCAACAAGGCACCACTATTATCATCCCAAACAAAAACACCAGCCAGAAGGTTTAGTTGTAGTAGTAGTAGTAGTAGTAGTAGTAGTAGTAGGTAGTAGTAGTAGTAGTAGTAGTAGTAGTAGTGATGGTGGTAGTAGTAGTAGTAGTTAAAATAGTAGTTGTAGTAGAGTAGTAGTAGTAGTAATAGTAGTAGTAGTAGTAGTAGTAGTAGTAGTAGTAGTAGTAGTAGTAGTAGTAGTATGTAGTAGTAGTAGTAGTAGTAGTAGAGTAGTAGCAGTAGTAGTAGTAGCAGTATAATAGGCATTATGGTGTAGTAGTAGTGATAAAATAGTACTTATACGAACCTAGTAACTACCTAATAGTAACTAAGTAAGTAGTACTAGATAGAATAACTTACGTAACTACTTACCGTAATAACTACTGTAGTTAATACGAAACCTAAGTAACTTAACTACGTAACTTATCGAAACTAATGAACTAACTACGTAACTTAATACGAAACCTAACCTAACCTTAACTACGTAACCTAATACGAAACCTAACCTAACCTCAACTACGTAACCCTACAACCTAAACTAACCTTAACTACGTAACCTAATACGAAACCTAACCTACCTAAACTACGTAA
>JACEEZ010016557.1:70000-82500 GCA_016584305.1 Chionoecetes opilio
TAAACGCGTAAATATTTCAAAATGCAAGTAACGAAAATTTTTACCGTACAATCTTTGCCGTAGTCAATCTCTCCATACAGTCGACTTACTCGCTCTACTAAACCTCTCAGATAACTCATCGCTACTAATCAGTCTGCTCTCTCTTGATCTCAATCTCATCTAAAACAGGCTCTCTCATAACCCTGCCCTTCTTAACATGCATTGAAAAACAAACAAGAGAGAGTTTTGCATGAAAAAAAAAGTTTGAGAGGAAACTAATAATCGAAAATCGAATGAAAATTGCATCTCATATAATTGAATCACAAAATCATAACAAGGACGAAAACTTCCAGCCTAATAAAGACTATTATTGGGTAGGAAAAAAAGAAAGGCCGGAGTAAAACAGTAAAAAAAAGGCGGAGTAAAACAGTAAAAAAAAGGCAGGAGTAAAACATAAAACAGTAAAAAAAACAAAAAAAAGGCAGGAGTAAAACAGTAAAAAAAAGGCCGGAGTAAAACGGTAAAAAAAAGGCCGGAGTAAAACAGTAAAAAAAAGGCAGGAGTAAAACAGTAAAAAAAAGGCAGGAGTAAAACAGTAAAAAAAAGGCAGGAGTAAAACAGTAAAAAAAAGGCAGGAGTAAAACAATAAAAAAAAGGCAGGAGTAAAACAGTAAAAAAAAGGCCGGAGTAAAACAGTAAAAAAAAGGCAGGAGTAAAACAGTAAAAAAAAGGCCGGAGTAAAACAATAAAAAAAAGGCAGGAGTAAAACATTAAAAAAAAGGCAGGAGTAAAACAGTAAAAAAAAGGCAGGAGTAAAACAGTAAAAAAAAGGCAGGAGAAAAAACAGTAAAAAAAAAAAAGGCCGGAGTAAAACAGTAAAAAAAAGGCAGGAGTAAAACAATAAAAAAAAAGGCAGGAGTAAAACAGTAAAAAAAAGGCAGGAGTAAAACAGTAAAAAAAAGGCAGGAGTAAAACAGTAAAAAAAAGGCAGGAGTAAAACAGTAAAAAAAAGGCAGGAGTAAAACAGTAAAAAAAAGGCAGGAGTAAAACAGTAAAAAAAGGCCGGAGTAAAACATAAAAAAAAGGCAGGAGTAAAACAGTAAAAAAAAGGCCGGAGTAAAACATAAAAAAAAGGCCGGAGTAAAACAGTAAAAAAAAGGCAGGAGTAAAAACAATAAAAAAAAGGCCAGGAGTAAAACAGTAAAAAAAGGCCGGAGTAAAACAATAAAAAAAAAGGCGGAGTAAAACAGTAAAAAAAAAAGGCCGGAGTAAAACAGTAAAAAAAGGCAGGAGTAAAACATAAAAAAAGGCCGGAGTAAAACAGTAAAAAAAAGGCAGGAGTAAAACAATAAAAAAAAGGCCACTACTTCGAGAAAAAAAAGCCACGTAAAACTCAGAAATTAATGAAAAAAAAGAAAAAAAAAGACATTTGCTTGATTCATAACTTCAAACTCAAACACAAGAAGTCGTAAACAAGATTAAGGAGGGCGAGGTGCTTCCAGACACACACACACACACCCACACACACACGCACACACACACACCACACACACACACCACAACACACACACACACACAACACACACCACACATGCACACACAACACACAAACGACACACACACACAACAACACACACACAACAACACAAACACACAAACAACAACACACACAACAACACACACACACACCACAGCACACACACAACACAACACACGACAACACAGACACACCACACACACACACACAACACAC
Organism: Chionoecetes opilio; assembly: GCA_016584305.1. Lineage (NCBI taxonomy): Eukaryota > Metazoa > Arthropoda > Malacostraca > Decapoda > Majidae > Chionoecetes > Chionoecetes opilio. Next base: position 71,733 of record JACEEZ010016557.1, read on the forward strand.
ACAACACACCACACCACAAACACACACACACACACAACACAACACACACCAACAACAGCAGGACACCACGGAATTTGCAGGAAGTCAAAGTTAGGTGAGTGAGACGACCTTGAGGTGTCGGGAATAGTCGTGTTATCCTTGAGTCACAGAGAAGGAAGCTCAGTGTCTGTCAGTCACTAAAGTTCTATACACACAAGCCGCGTCAGACAAAGCTTGGTACAGATGCCCATAGTCTATATTTTTTAGCGAGGCGATAATTCCATTCTATCATAAGGTCTCATGCTTAAAATGATGCCTATGTTTACCTGATAATAGGGTTAACTATGATAAAATACAACTGAAATTTAGAAGAACTGTAGTATTCCCTTCTCCTGGCATCCATTATCAGTCAGTAAGCAACAAGGGGCAGGATTTTTCACCTCTTAACAGAGTATAGGCAAAGCGAAGAACAAGATTTTTTTGAGATATTGGAAAATGGAGTTGAAAAATATATGAAAACGTTAACTCATTATCACAACACAACACACAACACACACACACACACACACACACACACACACACACAACACACACACACACACACACACACACAACGGATAAAAATATATACACGCAGGCAAACACATTATTGCATGCCGTTTGACTACTTCTATCCTTCTCCTCCTCCTCCTCCTCCCTCCTCCTCCCCCTCCCCCTCCCCCTCCTCCTCCCTCCTCCTCCTCCTCCTCCTCCTCCTCCTCCTCTTCTTCATCTTCCTCCTTCCTCTCTTCCTTCACCTGGTATTCACTATCCTCCACCTTGCATCATCTAGTTTTTAGTTATCTCTTTTAAAGTACCTTTCCTCATCATCTAATCTATCCTTAGTGGTAGTTATTCCTTATATAGTACCTTTAGTTAGTTAGTATCTTTAGTGTATTAGTACCTTATGCTTAGTACCTTTAGTGTTAGTACCTTTAGTGGTAAGTTAGTACCTTTAGTGTAATTAGTAACCTTTAGTGCTTTGTTAGTATCCTTTAGTGCTTTATTAGTATCCTTTAGTGGTAAGTTAGTAACCTTTAGTGGTTAGTTAGTATCCTTTAGTGGTAAGTTAGTAACCTTTAGTGGTAAATTAGTAACCTTTAGTGCTTTGTTAGTATCCTTTAGTGCTTTATTAGTATCCTTTAGTGGTAAGTTAGTATCCTTTAGTGGTAAGTTAGTATCCTTTAGTGGTAAGTTAGTAACCTTTAGTGGTAAATTAGTAACCTTTAGTGGTAAGTTAGTAACCTTTAGTGCTTTGTTAGTATCCTTTAGTGCTTTGTTAGTATCCTTTAGTGGTAAGTTAGTATCCTTTAGTGGTAAGTTAGTAACCTTTAGTGGTATGTTAGTATCCTTTAGTGCTTTGTTAGTATCCTTTAGTGGTAAGTTAGTATCCTTTAGTGGTAAGTTAGTATCCTTTAGTGGTAAATTAGTATCCTTTAGTGCTTTGTTAGTATCCTTTAGTGCTTTATTAGTATCCTTTAGTGGTAAGTTAGTAACCTTTAGTGGTAAGTTAGTATCCTTTAGTGGTAAGTTAGTATCCTTTAGTGGTAAGTTAGTATCCTTTAGTGGTAAGTTAGTATCCTTTAGTGGTAAGTTAGTATCCTTTAGTGGTAAGTTAGTATCCTTTAGTGGTAAGTTAGTATCCTTTAGTGGTAAGTTAGTAACCTTTAGTGGTAAGTTAGTAACCTTTAGTGGTAAATTAGTAACCTTTAGTGGTAAGTTAGTAACCTTTAGTGGTAAGTTAGTATCCTTTAGTGGTAAGTTAGTATCCTTTAGTGGTAAGTTAGTAACCTTTAGTGGTAAGTTAGTAACCTTTAGTGGTAAGTTAGTAACCTTTAGTGGTAAGTTAGTATCCTTTAGTGGTAAGTTAGTAACCTTTAGTGGTAAGTTAGTATCCTTTAGTGGTAAGTTAGTAACCTTTAGTGGTAAGTTAGTAACCTTTAGTGGTAAGTTAGTATCCTTTAGTGGTAAGTTAGTATCCTTTAGTGGTAAGTTAGTAACCTTTAGTGGTAAGTTAGTATCCTTTAGTGGTAAGTTAGTATCCTTTAGTGGTAAGTTAGTATCCTTTAGTGGTAAATTAGTATCCTTTAGTGGTAAGTTAGTATCCTTTAGTGGTAAGTTAGTAGCCATTTTTATGCTTGTGAAAAGTGTAGTGGAGTGTGACACCAATAAAATAATGAAATTGATTAATATATAAACTAAAAATCAATGTTTAGTCCACACTCCAAGCGCTCCCAGGAATTCAAACAATAACTATAAAACAATGTCTCTTTCTCCCCTGGCGAAGTGTGTGTGTTGCATTTGTTGTCTACACATAATGGTCTTTATTTCCTGCGTGCATGTTACGTAATGTTCTTTCTCACATTTCTTTCTTTATTTATTTATTAGTGCACCAGGGAGCGATTTTCACTTACAGGGAGTGAGTTACGAGACCTGGAGTGTCGCTATACTGTGTTAAGAACTTAGTATTAGTAAAGTTGGTATTAGTAAAGTTAGTATTAGTAAAGTTAGTATTAGTAAAGTTAGTATTAGTAAAGTTAGTATTAGTAAAGTTAGTATTAGTAAAGTTAGTATTAGTAAAGTTAGTATTAGTAAAGTTAGTATTAGTAAAGTTAGTATTAGTAAAGTTAGTATTAGTAAACTTAGTATTAGTAAAGTTAGTATTAGTAAAGTTAGTATTAGTAAACTTAGTATTAGTAAAGTTAGTATTAGTAAACTTAGTATTAGTAAACTTAGTATTAGTAAAGTTAGTGTTAGTAAACTTAGTATTAGTAAAGTTAGTACGCTTTGTTGAAAATATATACAGAACAGAGACGAAAGAAAAACAAATCTTGGTGAGAAAAAAAAGGGTCGAAGAGAATATGTATAGGAGTGAAAAGGGGAAAACAATGCGTTATGAGTCACTGAAAAAATATCTACGCCCTAAAAAAGATACGAGGTGGTGAATTGTTGTCAAAAAGAGAAGAAAGAAAAAAACATTCAATATAACTGCGTGAGAATGAGGATGAAAATGCGAAGAAAGAACGTGATAAAAATAACGATAACGTATAAACGTATATACTAAAGTTTACCATAATAAAAGTCATACAATTCTCCCTTAGACGGTTAGCTCATCTTGCTGTTTGACTAGATCAGTATTTCTCACTTCTTAGTTACAAAGAGAGAAGCCACATGCACCTCGAAATCAAGTACACAACAGGTAGTAAATATTCATTGTTTTAGTTTATCATGTGTTGCAAACCTCCATGGTACAAACTCAAATCATTAAAATGCAAGTAAGTATATAGTTGTCGGCTAAATTGACTAAAATGAAGCTAGTGATCAAAGACAGACAAGTGATAATTAATACATGTTACCTGGAACTCTCGTCTACCGAAAATTTCTTACCGTCGACGAGTATTACAATATTTCACATCGACTATAAGTTACTGTATTGATTTTGGCAAGGGTAAAAGCTGATTAAATGTATATATTGGGTATTGTAATATCAAGATAAAAAACTGGAACTGTCGTAGAAAATAGAAACACTACGCTGTATTCATTTTGGCAAGGACACTCACGATGGCTTAGTCCCGGCGCCTCCACTTTCCCCAGGCGGGCTGCGTTGCTCCGAGCGGGGTGATGATGTTACCTACTTGTCATATTAAGTAGTCAACATAAATTGGTCGCCGACATCCAGTATCTCAGCTACCCAGCCCGCCGGGGGAGTGGAGTCGCCGGGAATAAGCTATCGTGAGTGTCCTTGCAAAACTGAATACAGAATAGTGTTCCTATTTTCTACGACCGTTTCAGTTCTTGATCATGATGTTACAGTATCCAATATGTAGATCTAATCAGCTTTTATCCGTGTTTCTGCATTCAGGGATTAAATACCAGCAATAGGATACTTTTTTTTTTACCGCCAATAGTTTGAACAGTTAGGTCAGGTTACGTAACCAATGTCCGTGTATTGTATCAAACTGCAGTTTTACAGTGTTTTGGACAAGCGAAAATTGTGTCCACTAATAAAATAAATACCCTTTATTCTTTCTTTTCATATATTACATGTGGAAGTCGCCAAAATATTCAACGTCCAAGTATTCTAACGTTGACGAGAATTCTGGGTTGGTGTTTCGACGAGAATTCTTGGTTGGTGTTTCGACGAGAATTCTCGGTTGGTGTTTCGACGAGAATTCTCGGTTGGTGTTTCGACGAGAATTCTTGGTTGGTGTTTCGACGAGAATTCTTGGTTGGTGTTTCGACGAGAATTCTTGGTTGGTGTTTCGACGAGAATTCTTGGTTGGTGTTTCGACGAGAATTCTTGGTTGGTGTTTCGACGAGAATTCTCGGTTGGTGTTTCGACGAGAATTCTTGGTTGGTGTTTCGACGAGAATTCCAGTCGACAACAGTTCTATCTCCCGGTACTAAAGACTGAATTTGACAAGAAGTAGACTAAACATTTATAAACCAACAAAGTACGCAAATCAGACAAACACATCAGAAACAGACAAACACAACGGTGATATATAGACAACCATCCACTATAATAAAATATAAGAGGGGAAACTAAACCAAGTACACAAACTCTCTTCCTGTTTCTATTTTTCCACCTTCCTACGACTTAAATTTTCTCCAAGAGAGGAGTAACAAGACACCTCCCGAACTAGATTGACCCACCCTTCTTTCTTTACTCTCTTACTGTCTTCTTTATAGGGACTGGCAACTAGGCGAACTTTTTGTTACCTCTTTATCTTGCCCTTGGCCAGTCCTTTGATATTAGAAGACAAAAAAAGGTACACAAAGCAGACAAACAAACTGAAAAACACAAAAAACAGAGAAACACAAGGACAATATATACACAACCATCCGTTATAATGCAAAGCAAGAGTTATAACTACACCAAATACTAACTAAACTAAACTACAGATAAACTAAAACTGCCCGTCAGTAATCACATCTGCCATATATAATAATAAGCACTAAAATTATAATTGCTGTAATTGTGATTGAACTAAATTGATTGTTTGATTGAGATTAACTCCTTGAGGCCCAGAACGTAATTTCCATTGTAATCTGACTACCAATAGACGATTTTTAGTGAATATAAGTAATATTTAATATATATGACCTGTTGAATACCCTTGTCCACTAGCTAATTTGGTATATTAAGCTACTTTTTGTAATTTTATAGCTAACAACAGACGTATTATGGCTAACAACAGACGTATTGTGGCTAACAACAGACGTATTATGGCTAACAACAGACGTATTATGGCTAACAACAGACGTATTATGGCTAACAACAGACGTATTATGGCTAACAACAGACGTATTATGGCTAACAACAGACGTATTATGGCTAACAACAGACGTATTATGGCTAACAACAGACGTATTATGGCTAACAACAGACGTATTATGGCTAACAAAAGACGTATTATGGCTAACAATAGACGTATTATGGCTAACAACCGACGTATTATGGCTAACAACAGACGAATTATGGCTAACAACAGACGTATTATGGCTAACAACAGACGAATTATGGCTAACAACAGACGTATTATGGCTAACAACAGACGTATTATAGCTAACAGGACGTATTATGGCTAACAACAGACGATTTCATATAGCTAAGGAAAGTTCTGGGCGTGAGGGGGTTAAACTACATGCACAAAACTAAAACTACACCAAATTCACCCCCCTTTTCATTATTCTCTTACTGTCTTCTTTATAGGGACTGACAACCAGGGGCCTTTTTGTTACTTTTTTGTGCCCTTGACCAAACTTGAACCTTTGTAATGTAAACAAGATGAAAAAAATACTCCGTTCTAGGTATTAAAATTCTTTCTTACTATTAGGTACTACCCGCAAAGCCGCCCTCCGGGCGGACTTTTTGACTAGCTCCTGCAGAGGGCTATTGGAATGCCCACCACCTGTTTGGTGGGCCGAAGGCCCACCAAACACAGACTCTCCAGATAGCCCCTTCTAACTTTCCTGAATTCATGGATGTAGAAATGTATGTATTAACGCCAACCCATTCACATCACCCCCAACCCATTCACTCACCCATTACCCATCACCCCCCACCCATTCACTCACCCATTACCCATCACCCCCCACCCATTCACTCACCCATTACCCATCACCACACACCCATTACCCATCACCCCCCACCTATTCCCTCACCCATCACCCCCCACCCATTCACTCACGCATCACCCCACACCCATTACCCATTCACTCACCCATTACCCATCACCCTACATCAAGGTTTCCTTAATTCTCGCAACCCACATTTTATTTTCACAATTCTCGCTAATAGGCTACTAAAAATTTTTAAAAAATTAAAAAAAAGTGATCGAATCATCCCATAAAAGGGCTTATAATGTGCCCCTGGTCGAGCTGGTTCCAAAAATGTGCCATATGATATGATTGTGCCACGGGGAGCGGCACCTATCGCGGACACACACACACACACACACACACACACACACACACACACACACACACACACACACACACACACACACACACACACTTTCGCTTATATTATTATAGATAAATTTCTTTGTTTCATCACATGTATTTATTTCATTACTTTATGTTCTGTATCTCAAAACAGTCATTAAGAAAAAACATAAGAACATAATAAAATAAGGAAGCTACAAGAGGCTGGGAGACCTACACGAGGTAGTTTCTGTTACCTAACACTACCTACATCCACCTTTCATCCCCATCCATGAATTTATCTAGCCTCCTTTTAAAGCTCCCTAATGACTCCGCACTAACTACCTGTCTACTGAGTCCATTCCAATCATTCATCACCCTATTTGTGAAGCAGTTTTTCCCTATTTTTTATTCTAAATCTACGCTTTTCCAGCTTGAATCCGTTACTTCTTGTTCTACCCTGATTACTATAGTCTATTCACTTAAGCTGGATTCTTGGGAGCTGCTCGATGCCTACCTGAGTATGTAAGGACGTCGCTGATTGGCTGAGGCTACCAAAATACCACCACCATCACCACCCAGCCCGCGTGCATCAGCCAATCAGCGACGTCCTTACATACTCGGGTAGGCATCGAGCAGCTCCCAAGAATCCAGCTTAAGTGAATAGACTATAGCCGTAAGAACTTTTCCTACATCTCCTTACATATACATACAACGAGATACATACACACAGATTATTGATATTAAACTACATTGAGATTAAACTAAATCCACATAACTAAAACTACACCAAATAAAAAACTGTTAACACTCACATCGTCAGGTTTGAGATGAAGGCGTTAACAGGCAGCAGGAAGGTGAAAGTAGCTTCTTGGGGATCCAGAGTAGGGTTCCGGATCTTACAAGTAACAGTGGTGACAGCGTAGCGCGAGATCACCACCGACTGTATGTGGTAGGCCAGGATCTCAAGGTCGTCCCAAACCCCTGAGCCCCCCGGTATGGAGCCTCCCAAGGTATTAGAGGTGGAGGAGGAGGAGGCGACGTCAGGTATTGGGGCCGATGGATGGCTCTCCGTCAGGTGGGTGCTCTGTAGAGGGAGAGATAAGATAGTGTTAGGATAAGATTAGATTAGATAGTGTTAAGATAAAGAGTGTAAAAAAAAGATAGTTAGATAGATAGATAGATGGCTCTTCGTCAGGTGGGTGCTCTGTAGAGGGAGAGATAAGATAGTGTTAGGATAAGATTAGATTAGATAGTGTTAAGATAAAGAGTGTAAAATAAAGATAGTTAGATAGATAGATAGATGGCTCTTCGTCAGGTGGGTGCTCTGTAGAGGGAGATTAAATGGTGTTAAGATATGATTAAATAAAATTAGATAGTGGTATGATAGTGTATGAGAGAGATATAGATATGGAGAGACAAATATACAGAGAGAGAGAGAGAGAGAGAGAGAGAGAGAGAGAGAGAGAGAGAGAGAGAGAGAGAGAGAGAGAGAGAGAGAGAGAGAGAGAGAGAGAGAGAGAGAGAGAGAGAGAGAGAGAGAGAGAGAGAGAGAGAGAAGTGTCATGTAAGGGAGATTAGATGGTGTTAAGATAAGATAATAGAATATAGTGTTAAGACAGCGTAAAATATAGATAGTTAGATAGATATAGATAGATAGATAGATAGATATATGGTTCTTCGTCAGATGGGTGCAATTAGATAGATAAATAGATAGATAGATGGTTCTTCGTCAGGTGGGTACTCTGTGAAGGAAGATTAGATCGTGTTTATATATGATTAGATTAGATTAAATAGGAGTTAGATAGTGTGAGATAATTAGACAGCTAGATATATAGATAGAGATATAGAGATAGATAGATAGAGATATAGAGATAGATAGATAGATATAGAGATAGATAGATAGATAGATAGATAGAGATATAGAGATAGATAGATAGAGATAGAGAAGTTTCCTGTGGGGGAGATAAGATAATGTTATGATAAGATTATATTAAATTAGATAGTTGTATGATAAATTAAGATTAGTTCAGGTTAGGTTAATATAGTTAAGAGCGAGAGAGAGAGAGAGAGAGAGAGAGAGAGAGAGAGAGAGAGAGAGAGAGAGAGAGAGAGAGACTGGACACCCACACTGCAGAGAAACAAGCATGTAAAAAAAAAAGCGGTGAGGCGAAGAAACTGGAAGTGGCAAGGAAGACAAAATAAGTAAAACGCAGGTGTGTGTGTGTGTGTGTGTGTGTGTGTGTGTGTGTGTGTGTGTGTGTGTGTTGTGTGTTGTGTGTGTGTGTGTGTGTGTGTGTGTGTGTGTGTGTGTGTGCAAGCGAACCAAGGAAAAATTTACACGAACAAACACAGAGCAAGGAAACGAAGAGAAAGAAACCGACCTTTGGGAAAACACAGCACGAAACAAAAGCAAAAACGAAACACGACAAGGAAAGAAAAAAGAAACCCCACCAATACAATCTTCTTGAGAAGCTACACAAAGACAAAAAGAAAGAAAAAAGTAATCAAAAAGCTAGGAATAGAATACAAGGGAATCATTTTAACTTAACACCTTCACGCCCAGATCTTTCCTTGGCTATATAAAATCGTCTGTTGTTAGCCATAAAACTACGAACAGTTACTTAATATACCAAATTAGCTAGTGGACAAGGATACTAAACAGGTCATAGCTATATATATATTGCGTATATTGATTAAAATCGTCTAATGGTACCCGAATTGCAATGGAAATAACGTTCTGGGCCTCAAGGGGTTCACTATTGAAACCTTTACCACTAGTTGTGTGTTAGTGGCTTAAAGGATTAATAAAAGGGGCGAGATATACAGAAAGGAAGGGAAGGGGGATGAAAAGAGTAGGCCAGAAGGGATTGGATTACTATAGTGGTGAAATACTATAGGGAATAAAGAAAAATTGCTACGGTAAATAAAATATTGTAGACGAATAAATATTGCTATGATAAATAAAATGTTGTAGAGAATAAATATTGCTATGATAAATAAAATGTTGTAGAGAATAAATATTGCTATGATAAATAAAATATTGTCTAAAAGAAACATTGCTAGGTTAAATAAAATATTGTAGAGAATAAATATTGCTAGGATAAATAAAATATTGTACAGAATAAAAATTGCTACGATAAATAAAACTGTCTTAAAAGAAAAATTGCTGGGATAAAGAAAATATTGTATTGACGAAAAATCAATAAAGGAAAAAAAATTAAGAGGAAAACCTAAAACATAAGTAAAGTTTAGTTTAATAAATGTTAAAATAATAATAATTTGATAAAGAATAGACCAGAAGGGATTTGGTACGTAAAACACTATAGGAAATGAAGAGAAATTGTTAGGATGAAGAAAATAGTGTATTGAGATGTATTCCAAAACGTAAATAAAGTATAGTTTTATTTGACGTATATTACAAATGATAGAATAGAGAGAGTGTAAGGAGAGAGAGAGAGAGAGAGAGAGAGAAGAGAGAGAGAGAGAGAGATGAGAGAGAGAGAGAGAGAGAGAGAGAGAGAGAGAAGAGAGAGAGAGAGAGAGAGAGAGAGGGGGAGGAGAGAGAGGGAGAGAAAAGAGAGAGGAGAGATGATGAAGAATGAGAGGAGATGAAGTGATGTGTGTTGTGTGTGGTGTGTTGTGTGTGTGGTGTGTGTGTGTGTGTGTGTGTGTGTGTGTGTGTGTGTGTGTGTGTGTGTAAATAGAAAGTCAATACGAGAAAAGGAGAAAAGATTGTTAGTGAAGGCAGAGGAGGCAAGTGGGAATGTTAAAGAATTTCTGGTTGAAAAGAACGACTAAAGAAATGGATGGGAAAGTTATGAGGAGGAGAGGAGGAGGAGAGGAGGAGGAGGGAGGAGGAGGAGGAGAGGTGGAGGAGGAGGAGAGAGGAGGAGGAGGAAGGAGGAGGAGGAGGAGAGGAGAGGAGGGAGGAGGAGGAGGAGGAGGAGTGGAGGTAGGGAGGGAGGGGGAGGAGGAGGAGAGGAGGAGGAGGAGGAGGAGGAGAGGAGGAGGAGGAGGAGGAGGAGGAGGAGGAGGAGGTGAGAGGAGGAGGAGGAGGAAGGAGGAGGGGGAGGGGAGGAGGAGGAGGGAGGAAGGAGAGGAGAGAGGAGGAGGAGGAGGAGAGATAGAGAGAAAGTAGAAGAAGAGAAGGAGAGAGACGAGAGAAAGAGAGCAACAACCCCAAAAACAAAACAACAGAGAAAAAACAAACAAAACAGACAGCAACACAGAAGCAAGCACAGAACAGAGCACACACCCACAATATGAAGAAAAGAAGAACTAAAGAAGACGAAGAGAGAGAGAGAGGAGAAGAGAGGAA
>JACEEZ010016557.1:87500-100000 GCA_016584305.1 Chionoecetes opilio
GTTAATGGTTCTGGAAGATGTGTAAAATAATGATATTTATGCTAAGTAATGAGAATGTTAGAATGTTTGTTATTTTGTAATGTTAGTTGTATAAAATGATGATGATGATGATGATAACTAATGGGTATAAAAAAGGGAAAATGGAACAAATCGAAATGGTAAAGGGAAAAATAATGGTTGTAGGCTGACATACTACGAACTAAAGGTATATTTTTAGTTAATGGTTCTGGAATATGTGTAAAATAATTATGTAGATATTAACTATAGTCTATTTTTTTTATTATGGTCAAAATGCAGTAAGGAAGCCACGCCCCCTGCCTCCCCTTCTATTCTACGGGGCAGCTGATTGGTGCACTCCTCGTATCATCACTACCAATCACAATATCTTCACTACTTAACAGCGGCGTGACCACTGGACAGAGCAATCTTCACTACAGAGGGATTTTTTATTTTGTCACCCTCTGTAGTGAAGATTGCTCTGTCCAGTGGTCACTCCGCTGTTAAGTAGTGAAGATATTGTGATTGGTAGTGATGATACGAGGAATGCACCAATCAGCTGCCCCGTAGAATAGAAGGGGAGGCAGGGGGCGTGGCTTCCTTACTGCATTTTGACCATAATAAAAAAAATTGACTATAATAAGAGAATGTATGTAAGTAGAGTGTGAATGTAATTTCTTTCTAATTATTACTTTTGATTTGTTTTTATTATAACAATTTAAATGAACCCATATTTATATATTATTATTATTTTTTATTTTTTTTATAACATATTCGATACTAAAGTCCACATTGTTTCCACGACTGTTGTAATTGAAAAAAAATCCAAGGCATCAGGTCCATAAAGAGTCTCGGCTCAATGGACCGCGGCTTGTATATAATTATTAATGTATAATCAACTTTATGTATGTTATGTTAAGCCTAATAAACAATCAATCAATCAATCAATCTAATGTTAATATTAATGAGAAAAAAAGAAGTTATACAGCTTGAACTCAAAACTAATATCGACTGTGTTAAGACAATTGATGTGTGTGTGAAAGGTGATAGGTTTCTGAGGTACGCGTATATTAATGAAAAAAATGTGATAGGTTTCTGAGGTACGCGTATATTAATGAAAAAAATGTGATAGGTTTCTGAGGTACGCGTATATTAATGAAAAAAAATGTGATAGGTTTCTGAGGTACGCGTATATTAATGAAAAAAAATGTGATAGGTTTCTGAGGTACGCGTATATTAATGAAAAAAAATGTGATAGGTTTCTGAGGTACGAGTATATTAATGAAAAAAATGTGATAGGTTTCTGAGGTACGAGTATATTAATGAAAAAAATGTGATAGGTTTCTGAGGTACGCGTATATTAATGAAAAAAATGTGATAGGTTTCTGAGGTACGAGTATATTAATGAAAAAAATGTGATAGGTTTCTGAGGTACGCGTATATTAATGAAAAAAATGTGATAGGTTTCTGAGGTACGCGTATATTAATGAAAAAAATGTCATAGGTTTCTGAGGTACGCGTATATTAATGAAAAAAAATGTGATAGGTTTCTGAGGTACGCGTATATTAATGAAAAAAATGTGATAGGTTTCTGAGGTACGCGTATATTAATGAAAAAAAATGTGATAGGTTTCTGAGGTACGCGTTTATTAATGAAAAAAAAGTGATAGGTTTCTGAGGTACGAGTATATTAATGAAAAAAAAAGTGATAGGTTTCTGAGGTACGCGTATATTAATGAAGAAAAATGTGATAGGTTTCTGAGGTACGCGTTTATTAATGAAAAAAAATGTGATAGGTTTCTGAGGTACGTGTATATTAATGAAAAAAAAGTGATAGGTTTCTGAGGTACGAGTATATTAATGAAAATAAATGTGATAGGTTTCTGAGGTACGAGTATATTAATGAAAAAAATGTGATAGGTTTCTGAGGTACGCGTATATTAATGAAAAAAATGTGATAGGTTTCTGAGGTACGCGTTTATTAACGAAAAAAAAGTGATAGGTTTCTGAGGTACGCGTATATTAATGAAAAAAATGTGATAAGTTTCTGAGGTACGAGTATATTAATGAAAAAAAATGTGATAGGTTTCTGAGGTACGAGTATATTAATGAAGAAAAATGTGATAGGTTTCTGAGGTACGCGTTTATTAATGAAAAAAATGTGATAGGTTTCTGAGGTACGTGTATATTAATGAAAAAAAAGTGATAGGTTTCTGAGGTACGAGTATATTAATGAAAATAAATGTGATAGGTTTCTGAGGTACGAGTATATTAATGAAAAAAATGTGATAGGTTTCTGAGGTACGCGTATATTAATGAAAAAAATGTGATAGGTTTCTGAGGTACGCGTTTATTAACGAAAAAAAAGTGATAGGTTTCTGAGGTACGCGTATATTAATGAAAAAAATGTGATAAGTTTCTGAGGTACGAGTATATTAATGAAAAAAAATGTTATATGCTCCGAGTTCATAATATTTACTGTGTTGAAAAAGAGGCTATTTCTACTTATTATAATTAGGTTAACTGACGGTATATAATAATGAATACATTGTGCATTGTATATTCATTATATTATTTTTACCAAGATATATAAGAGAAATATATTAATAGAAAAAATAGCTTAGGTAATTGAATGCCATTGATGATTTCTAACATAACACTCTGAACATGCTTATGATTTATATTATTTCTATCTCTAACGTTAATCCCTGGAAACAGTAGGCATTGGACTATAAAATACTGATAAATAAATATATACAAATAATAATAATAATACATATATATAATAAAAGATAAATAAACTTTGGAAACAGTGAGCTTTACACAAACAAAATTTGATGAAAGGAAAAAAGCTGACTAGAATGCCATTGATGATTTCTAACATAAATACTCTGAGCCTGTAATCCAACAAGCAGCTCTGCATCACCAACGCAAAAACGTTCAAACACGTCCCAAACATGTTCCAATAATCAAATCAAGCCGCTCCACACCCTGCAAACTTTTGATTCAATAACACGAGCGGAAATAATAACAAAAAACTATATTAACAGTAATAACTATGATAACACTAATAATAGACTTAGTGTTATCATCCTCACTTCTACTATTATAATTAATGATTACCACTACGTACTATCACTACTACTACCACTACCATTACTACTACTACTACTACTACCACTACTACTATTATTATTATTACCACTACCACCATAACTACTACTACTACTACTACTACTATTATTATTACCACTACACCTTTATTATTACTACTACTACTACTACTACTACTATCTCTACTACAACTACTATTACTGTACTACTACTATAATACCACTCCTACCACTTCCACAACCACTACTACTACTACTTCTTCTACCACCACTTCTATTACTACTATCACTACTACTACAACTACTACTACTACCACCACTACTGCTACTACTACTACTACTACTACTACTATCTCTACTACAACTTCTATTACTGTACTACTACTATAATACCACTCCTACCACGTCCACAACCACTACTACTACTACTACTTCTACCACCACTTCTATTACTACTATCACTACTACTACTACTACTACTACTACTACTACTACTACTACTACTAATACCACCACTACTACTACTGCTACTACTACTACTACTACTAGTTCCTCCTCTTTTCGTAGTCTGTCTTGTTGTTGAAGGTTTACTTTATTCTAATATTTGTTTCTTGGTTTTACTATCATTTTAATATACTTTTATTTGCCATTCTTTTCAACACACACACACACACACACACACACACACACACACACACATGGGAACTCAGTAGTGTAAGGGTTAGCACACTCGGCTCACAACCGAGAAGTCCCGGGTTCGATCCCCGGGAGGAGCGAAGACAGACGGGCGGTCTTCTTAAAACCCGAGCCCCTGTCCACCCAGCAGTGAATGGGTACCGGGTGTTAGCCGGGGGTTTGTGACCCGCCTCCCGGGGTGGTGGCTTCGGCCAACACTAACCATTAAGGATGAATGATAAAAATGTTTGATATGGAGACGGGGCCATACGAACGTCGCTCTGGCCCTGTAAAATACAACTAGATGAATACACACACCACACACACACACACACACACACACACACACACACACACACACACACACACACACACACACACACACACACCTAACCACACATTTACACACATACAACATTCATGCACAACTCTACATATTATTCATGAAAATCGACACATGGGAGACCTCAGTGATGAATGGCCTAGTGAATAATTTAAGACTTTGATGAATGCTGGCGATCATTCATTATACAAGAGGCTGACATAACGTATGACGCGACTATGTATGTGGATATGGGTCTGCATAGTACGTACAATGGACACATAGGACTGGGTCTGTATTCTCGATGCATATATAATTGTAAGACAAAAGTATTGTTATGACATAGCGATTTAGGAATAGGAATAAAGGGGTGGGAATAAAGGAGTAGGAATAAAGGAGTAGGAATAAAGGAATATGAATAAAGGAGTAGGAATAAAGGAATATGAATAAAGGAGTAGGAATAAAGGAGTAGGAATAAAGGAATATGAATAAAGGAGTAGGAATAAAGGAGTGCGAATAAAGGAGTAGGAATAAAGGAGTGAGAATAAAGGAGTAGGAATAAAGGAGTGAGAATAAAGGAATAGGAATAAGAGTAGGAATAAAGGAGTAGCAATAAAGGAGTAGGAATAAAGGAGTAGGAATAAAGGAGTATGAATAAAGGAGTAGCAATAAAGGAGTAGGAATAAAGGAGTAGGAATAAAGGAATATGAATAAAGGAGTAGAAATAAAGGAGTAGGAATAAAGAAATAGGATCAAGGCGATAGGAAAGAACGTAGGTTATGTCAAAGCTATTCAGATGATAAGAAAATTAACTAAGAAAAAATTAACATGTGTGGAATATATGTAATTATATGAGACGAAACTCTTGCTATCAATATTCTTGTAATATAATATAGCTATAGACAGACAGGTAGATCAAGAAATAGATATACAGATAAGTATATAGATAGATAGATAGATAGATAGGTAGATACATTGATAGAGATAAGCAGATAGATAAATAGATAGACAGGTAGGTACATAGATAGATAGATAGATAGATAGGTAGATACATAGATAGAGATAAGCAGATAGATAAATAGATAGACAGGTAGGTACATAGATAGATAGATAGATAGATAGATAGATAGGTAGATACTTAGATAGAGATAAGCAGATAGATAAATAGATAGACAGGTAGGTACATAGATAGATAGATAGATAGATAGATAGATAGATAGATAGATAGGTAGATACATAGATAGAGATAAGCAGATAGATAAATAGATAGATAGATAGGTACATAGATAGATAGATAGATAGATAGATAGGTAGATACATAGATAGAGATAAGCAGATAGATAAATAGATAGATAGATAGGTACATAGATAGATAGATAGATAGATAGATAGGTAGTTACTTAGATAGAGATAAGCAGATAGATAAATAGATACAGGTAGGTACATAGATAGATAGATAGATAGATAGATAGGTAGATACATAGATAGAGATAAGCAGATAGATAAATAGATAGACAGATAGGTACATAGATAGATAGATAGATAGATAGATAGGTAGTTACTTAGATAGAGATAAGCAGATAGATAAATAGACAGACAGATAGGTACATAGATAGATAGATAGATAGATATAGATAGATAGGTAGATACTTAGATAGAGATAAGCAGATAGATAAATAGATACAGATAGGTGGGTAAATAGATAGACAGGTATATTGATAAAGAGAGACAGTAAGGTACATAGATACATAGATGGGCAGATAGATATACCGTTATACATGAAGAAGAAATAAAATATAAGAAGAAAT
The DNA here is from genome assembly GCA_016584305.1 of Chionoecetes opilio. Classification (NCBI taxonomy): domain Eukaryota; kingdom Metazoa; phylum Arthropoda; class Malacostraca; order Decapoda; family Majidae; genus Chionoecetes; species Chionoecetes opilio. The sequence continues at coordinate 93,416 of JACEEZ010016557.1, forward strand.
AAAATATAAGAAGAAATAAAATATAAGAAGAAATAAAATATAAGAAGAAATAAAATATAAGAAGAAATAAAATATAAGAAGAAATAAAATATAAGAAGAAATAAAATATAAGAAGAAATAAAATATAAGAAGAAATAAAATATAAGAAGAAATAAAATATAAGAAGAAATAAAATAAGAAGAAATAAAATATAAGAAGAAATAAAATATAAGAAGAAATAAAATATAAGAAGAAATAAAATATAAGAAGAAATAAAAAGATAGAAGAAAAGAAAGAAGAAATGAACGAGAAAAATCAAAATAATGTGAAGGAAAGAATGGAGAAAAAGAAACGAAGAGGAATAATAACAATAGAAGAAAAGAAGATGGCAAGAAGAGCAGTGTGATAACAGAGATTTGTTATTGTAAAAGGTTTGTAAGAAGGGAAGAGATAAGATAAGATTTTCATCCTATCTAGACACTTTGCAAGTACCAACTATAAGGTTATTGACTATACAAAGCGCCGCCACGTCAGCACGAACTAGGCGGACTCAGAAGGGAAGAGAAACACGCAAAGATTTCATGACACAAAATAAGAAAAATGTTGACGTTTCGTAATATTCCAGAAAGAAATTGACGAACTTTAAAACTATACATGACTGTCATGGTCTTGTGTTAGTGGCAACCAGCAAGGGTTGGTGCAGAGACAAGGCTGAGTGACTGTAAACACGGAACACAACTAGAGACTAAAGAAGAAAACACGAACATTCATTAGGAAAAACAAATTATGCTGAAGAAATATTTATTCAACAGGAAAAAAACATGATTCAATTAACAGAGCTCCTAGAAATGTAAAATTATATAATACACTACAGGAAATATAATATGAGGAGACTTTTCTCTCTCTCTCTCTCTCTCTCTCTCTCTCTCTCTCTCTCTCTCTCTCTCTCTCTCTCTCTCTCTCTCTCTCTCTCTCTTTCACACGATGGTCAGGTTGATAGCGTGTTAGCCTGCCATTCTGTGGTAGCTGGTTCGGATCTTCACTGCTCCCGGATTTTTCGACTAAGAAATTCGGGCAGTTACTGTCCCCCTTGAGCAAGGGAATGGGGTGTGTGTGTGTTGAGGTCCCAGCATTACCCAAAGATTGGTAATAATGAGCTCCAAGCTCGCACCGAAAGGGTGAAACTGGCGATCGCGAGTCTAACTCGCATGTACCATGGGTGAATGACACACACACACACACACACACACACACACACACACACACACACACACACACACACACACACACACACACACACACGGTGCACAATACAGTGTGTGGGAAGGCGAGAGAGAAATAAAAATAAACATGAAAAACATCAACACGAACCCACGCCTAACATGGACCTGAGACACAAACACTCCCGGCACGATGACCATGTATAAATGTATAAAGGACTATGGGCTAAACCTACAACATAAATAGATACAGATAGAGAGATGGATAATGAAATGGATAGATTTATAGATATAAACACAGATAGGTAAATAGTTATATAGTAAATAGATACAGATAGAGAGATGGATAATGAAATGGATAGATTTATAGATATAAACACAGATAGGTAAATAGTTATATAGTAAATAGATCCAGCGCATATAAAAATATGGGTTAAAATAATGCACAGCTAATAGACACGGAGCAATATGTAAATGGCTAAATATAAAGACAGACAAGACTCTTCGGCGCTGGGAGCGAGGCTCTCGGCGGCCGCCACCTCCTCCTCGAGGCTGGGAGCGAGGCTCTCGGCGGCCGCCACCTCCTCCTCGAGGCTGGGAGCGAGGCTCTCGGCGGCCGCCACCTCCTCCTCGAGGCTGGGAGCGAGGCTCTCGGCGGCCGCCACTTCCTCCTCGAGGATGAAACCGAGGCTCTCGGCGACCACCACCTCCTCCTCCTCGAGGCTGGGAGCGAGGCTCTCGGCGACCGCCACCTCCTCCTCGAGGATGGAAGCGAGGCTCTTGGCGGCCGCCACCTCCTCCTCGAGGCTAGGAGCGAGATTATCGGCGGCCGCCACCTCCTCCTCGAGGCTGGGAGCGAGGGCCTCGGCGGCGGAGTAGCACCAACAGGAAGGAAGATAATAACCTACAGGCGCTATAGGCTCAGATGTAAAAAAAAAAAAAAAAAAAAAAAAAAAAAAAAAAAAACTCCATTCTGAAGGCGTGTTCTTGGGAGGACAGCCTGGAGCTACACTCTAGGAGGTACACAGGTTCTATTCTTCCTAGATCCAAGAGGCCACCAACTCCACTCTGGTGACAACGGGTTCCAAGATGACCAAAAAAAAGATCCTTAATATTGCGGGGTTTGGTGTAAGCCTCGCCGCGTGTATGTGATATACTTCAATAAGATGCACTGCATGAAGGAGATAGCATTGGTGGTGATCTCCCTGACCCTGGTGGTGTTATAGCTGAAACACCGAAGCCTCAACCAAAAGTACAGGCGCTACGTGCTGCAAGGATCCCCCGCGCTGCAGCAGAAGTACACGCAGACCCTCGCAGAGACAGAGGACGCGATGCAAGAAGTCAAGAAACTGCGCGACGAGAAGGAAGCCATGACCATCAAGAACGCCAACTTGATGAAGGGATAGGAATTGAGGGATGCCATTATCGCAGAGCAGACCAAAATCATGGATGCTCAAGCCACTTATCACAAAAAGGAAATTGATGAATCCATCTTGGTGATGCAAGAAGTAAAGAAACTGCACGGCGAGAAAGCAGCCATGATCGACAACTTGATGAAGGGATAGGAATTGAGGAATGCCATTATCGCAGAGCAGACCAAAATCATGGATGCTCAAGCCACGTATCACAAAAAGGAAATTGATGAATCCATCTTGGCGATGCAAGAAGTAAAGAAACTGCACGGCGAGAAAGCAGCCATGATCGACAACTTGATGAAGGGATAGGAATTGAGGAATGCCATTATCGCAGAGCAGACCAAAATCATGGACGCTCAAGCCACTTATCACAAAAAAGAAATTGATGAATCCATCTTGGCGATGCAAGAAATAAAGGAACTGCGCGGCGAGAAGGAAGCCATGACCGCCAAGAACGCCAACTTGATGAAGGGATAGGACTTGAGGGATGCCATTATCGCGGAGCAGACAAAAATCATGGACGCTCTAGCGACTCATCACAAAAAGGAATTTGATGAAGCTAAACGTACCATGGGTAACATGACCAAAGAAATGGAAAAGAAGGATTTACAGATCTTGCAACAGAGACAAGAGCTGGATCAATCCAATTATTACAAGCTGAAAGTTGATCAAGCAAAGCGACAGAAGGAAGACATGGAAAATAAAGCGATTACATACAAGCTGAAAGTTAACAAGCTACGGCAACAAAGAGACAACATGGAAAACATAGCAATTCGTTACAAGCTGAAGGCTGATAAAGCAAAGCGAGAAAGTGACCGCATGGAAAATAAGGCATTTAATTACAAGCTGAAGGTTAACAAGCTAAGAAAACAGAGAGACAATATGGAAAATAAAGCGATCAACCACAAGCTAAAAGTTAATAAGCTAAGGCGAGAAAGAGACAACATGGAAAATAATGCAATTCGTTATAAGCAGAAGGCTGATGAAGCAAAGTGTCAGCTGAAGTACATGGAAAGTGAAGCGATTATCAACAGTCTGAAGGTTGATTTGGTAAGGCAACAGATGGACAAGATGCGACAGAGTTACGACGCCAACCTTACCTTAACACTGCACGAGAAGGACAAAGCCATCAGTGAAATACAAGAAGACAACAGAAGAACACTCGAGGCAAGAAACGCGGCATTGGACGAGGTGAAGAAATTGACACATGATCGCGACGAAGCTGTCAAGGAAAAGAACGACTTGGACGAGTATTACAGACGAGCTGTGTACATCGCCTCGCTCACCATCGACAGACTGAAGCAGGAACAAGGGAACAAGTGCACCGAGTCTAGGGTGGAACAGGAGGCCGGTCACTCGCCGACAACCGCCCAACAACCAAGGGGACAAGAACGCCAGCACGAAATGTCGCCCAAAACGTACCAAAAACCCGATCAACAAAATAGCCCAAACACCGAAGACAAGGTGACAGAGGGAATGCAAGAATGGAATAACAGAAAATATAAGGAATTAGAACACATAGGCGCGTGTCTAATGGTGGGAACAAGTGAAGACGAACCGACGGAGGGAATGAAGGAATGGTATAATAACGATAAGGAATTAGAACACATAGGCGCGTGTTTACAGGTGGGAACAAGTGCTGAAGCGACAGAAGTGACACAGGGAATGAAGGAATTGAATAGAGGCGAATATAAGGAATTAGAACACATAGGCGCGTGTGTTGAAGTGACAGAGTTGGCACAGGCAAAGCAGGAATGGAAAAGAGGCGAACATAAGGAATTAGAACACATAGGCGCGTGTGTTGAAGTGACAGAGTTGGCACAGGCAAAGAAGGAATGGAAAAGAGGCGAATATAAGGAATTAGAACACATAGGCGCGTGTGTTGAAGTGACAGAGTTGGCACAGGCAAAGCAGGAATGGAAAAGAGGCGAATATAAGGAATTAGAACACATAGGCGCGTGTGTTGAAGTGACAGAGTTGACACAGGCAAAGCAGGAATGGAATAGAGGCGAATATAAGGAATTAGAACACATAGGCGCGTGTGTTGAAGTGACAGAGTTGACACAGGCAAAGCAGGAATGGAAAAGAGGCGAATATAAGGAATTAGAACACATAGGCGCGTGTGTTGAAGTGACAGAGTTGGCACAGGCAAAGCAGGAATGGAATAGAGGCGAATATAAGGAATTAGAACACATAGGCGCGTGTGTTGAAGCGACGGAAGAGACACAGGGAATAAAGGAAAGGGATGGAAAAGAATATAAGGAATTAGAACACATAGGCGCGTGTATGGAGGTAGAAACAAGTGTTGACGAAGTGACGAAGGTAACACAGGGAATGAAGGAGTCTAATAGTAGAGACTATAGGGAATTAGAACACATAGGCGCGTGTCTAATGGTGGGAACAAGTGTTGACGAAGTGACGGAGATAACACAGGGAATGCAGGAATGGGAGGGAAAACAAAACAAGGAATTAGAACACATAGGCGCGTGTCTAATGGTGGGAACAAGTGAAGACGAAGTGATGGAAGAGACACAGGGAATAAAGGAATTGAATAGTAGAGAACATAAGGAAACAGAACACATAGACACACAGGGAACTAAGGAATGGAATAACAAAGAATATAAGGAATTAGAACACATAGGCGCGTGTGTACAAATGGGAACAAGTGTTGACGAAGTGATGGAGGAGACACAGGGAATAAAGGAATCTTATAGTAGAGAATATAGGGAATTAGAACACATTGGCGCGTGTGTTGAAGTGACAGAGTTGGCACAGGCAAAGAAGGAATGGAAAAGAGGCGAAAATAAGGACGACGAACACATAGGCGCGTGTGTGGAGGTGGGAACAAGTGTTGACGAAGTGACACAAGGAAGAAAGGAATCTAATATTAGAGAATATAAGGAATTAGAACAGATAGGCGCGTGTGTGGAGGTAGAAACAATTGTTGACGAAGTGACAGAGGTAACACAGGCAAAGAAGGTGTCTAATAGTAAAGACTATAGGGAATTAGAACACATAGGCGAGTGTCTAATGCCGGGAACAAGTGTTGACGAAGTGATGGAAGAGACACAGGGAATGCAGGAATGGAAGGGTAAACAATACAAGGAATTAGAACACATAGGCGCGTGTGTGGAGGTGGGAACAAGTGACTCAGTGGATAATGATGGAGATACGAGTGTTGGTCGAGTCCCCGAAGACCGCGAAGATAGCAGCGAGGACGAGGCCACACCCGGCGATGTCCAGGACGAACAAGTGTTGCCAGAACTTGAAAAGAAACAACAAATCAATGGAAATAATCATCGTTTGCGAGACCATAAAGGCGACCACTATCAGAAGAGGAAAGTAAGGAAACTAGATGACAAGACGAAGAGGAAGAGAAGGAGCAGTGGATAAAGGAGGAATAAGGGAAGGCGTGCGGTGAAGAGAGGGAAGACAAGACGTTAATATCAAGCCAAGGGCAAGGAAAGTGTGTCTATAAGGAGAGAGAAACTAGGTCATAGAGGAAGAGCAGAAACCACCGCCCTTTGACCCTACCAAGACGACCATTGGCGCCAAAACGACTCGGGCGACGACCAAGCTTGAACAACCAAACAAAAAGAGGTTGAGGCTGAAAAATAAGTTCTCAAGGGGATGAAAATATATGAAAAAATACGATAATCATGATGACGAAAATGAATGAAAACTTAACGAATGATTACGAATGACTTAACGAATGAAAAAACACGATTTTCACGATAGGATGACAATAATGAATTGAAATGAATGAGAAATTAACGAATGATTCCTTGATTACATTGTGATGGAAATGCTTCTCTGATTAACATTTCCAATTATCATGTGTAGTTAGTGTCTTTAAGGATTATTGTTTTTAGAATGAACCCGAGTTGTTGGTTCGACCTTCAATGACCTGATTCTTGGGGTCATGAATAAAGAGGTCATTTATACTTACTATTATACTTACTAAATATTTA
>JACEEZ010016557.1:105000-112500 GCA_016584305.1 Chionoecetes opilio
GGCTTATAATATTTTGATAGTGGTAGCTTATCTCTCCTCTCTCTCTCTCTCTCTCTCTCTCCCTCCCCTCTCCTCTCTCTCTCCTCTCTCTCTCTCTCTCTCTTCTCTCCTCTCTTCTCTCTCTCTCTCTCTCTGTCGTGCATTTTTTTCATCGCTTCTAAACTTTTTTAATCTGGCTTAATTTTTTGCAAAAGTTATAAATGAAAAAAAAAGTTTAAATGGGCTGACATGTGAATATGAGAGAGAGAGAGAGAGAGAGAGAGAGAGAGAGAGAGAGAGAGAGAGAGAGAGAGAGAGAGAGAGAGAGAGAGAGAGAGAGAGAGGAGAGAGAGAGAGAGAGAGAGAGAGAGGAGAGAGAGAGAGAGAGAGAGAGAAGAGAGATAGGACAGAGAGAGAGAGAGAGAGAGATGAATGTTGCAAGTCAATTTAGCAAATTTACCTCAATCATATATTTAGTCATACATTCAACTCTTCTCATCATTATTTGTATTATCTTTATTGTCATTATTATTATTATATTATTATTATTATTATTATTATTATTATTATCATTATTATTATCATTATTATGGGAAAAATAATGATTACACACCCCAACAACCACACACACACACACACACACACAATGTTTGTAGATAATGATGATAAACACAACACACACACAGGCACAACAGTGTAGAGCTACTCCGTAGGAAGGTACACTCACAATTACACACAACGCCACAGTTCACACACAACACACAAACAACACACCCACACAAACACACACACACCCACACCAAACACACACACACACACAACCCACACACCCCACACACCACCACACACACACAACCACACAACACACACACCAACCACACATACCCCCCCCCCCACACACACCAAACACACACACACACACACACACAAATAATGAAAACATAACAAATAGTAACAAAAACATTAGAAAAATACAAAGAAAATAACATGCAAAGGTGCTATGATATATTTTGTTTATTTCAACAGTACATAGGTACAGATGGGGGCATATGCTAAGCTACGCGTGGCCTCGGTGTTCATCTCCGTGGCATTAGCCCTTGAGCCTGTGGTACCCCGGGACACAGGGCTAGTGTGACACCCGGGTTACCACGGTTATGTTAAGAGAATGCAGAAACGCAGAAGAGATAAAAGGGAAGAGACAATGTTTGCAGAGGAAGAAGAAAAGGAAGAGAGGAAGAAGAGGAGGAAGAAGAGGAGGAAGAGAGGAAGAAAGAGAGGAAGAAAAGGAGAAGAGGGGGAAGAGAGGAAGAAGAGGAGGAAGAAGAGGAGGAAGAAAGGAAGAAGAGGAAGAAGAGGAAGAAGAGGAGGAAGAGAGGAAGAAGAGGAAGAAGAGGAGGAAGAGAGGAAGAAGAAGAGGAAGAAGAGGAGGAAGGGAGGAAGAAGAGGAGGAAGAGAGGTTTGCAGAGGAAGAAGAAGAGGAAGAGAGGTTAGCAGAGGAAGAAGAGGAGGAAGAGAGGAAGAAAAGAGGGGAAGAAGAGAGGTTAAACAGAGGAAGAAGAAGAGGAAGAGAGGTTTAGCAGAGGGAAAGAGAAAGGAAGAGAAGGAAGAAGAGGAGGTTAGAAGAGGAGGAAGAGAGGAAAAAGAGAAGGAAGAAGAGGAGGAAGAGAGGTTAAACAGAGGAAGAAGAGGAGGAAGCGAGGTTAGAAGAGGAAAGAAGAGGAGGAAGAGATAAATAAAAGTAGATAGGCAACTAAGAGTAAAGGGAGAGAGAGAGAGAGAGAGAGAGAGAGAGAGAGAGAGAGAGAGAGAGAGAGAGAGAGAGAGAGAAAAGAGAGAGAGAGAGAGAGAGAGAAGAGAGAGAGAGAGAGAGAGAGAGAGGGGAGAGAGAGAGAGAGAGAGAGAGAGAAACAAAAAATGACAACCACTTTAACTAGACACACATTAACCAAAAAATTGTCGAGAAAGAGAGGACGAGAGAGAGAGAGAGAGAGAGAGAGAGAGAGAGAGAGAGAGAGAGAGAGAGAGAGAGAGAGAGAGAGAGAGAGTGAGAGAGGGGACAGAACCACTTTAATCAGACTCCCATTAACACAAAAAATGGCGAATAGCTACGAGAAAATTGGACACGAATATATTTCAACTACTTTTTGTTTTCGGGTATTTTTTTGCATGTGATCAGTGAAACAGAATAACAAGACATTTTTGTTACGTAAATGAGGCTAAAACATGATCGTGTGTATTCAATAGTATTTCAAATGTACCTATTTCGTTGACTAGAATGTTGTACGAAAAGTGAGATTTTTGTGTATCTATGTACCATTTATGCGCTTCGGTGGTGTAGTGGCAAGCGTTCCTAGCTACGAATCTACGGGCTTTGGTTCGAATCCGGGCCAGGGCAAGTCGGCGTGCAGCCCATACAACTGTTCATCCTCCTTATCGGGGATGGTGGATAAATGGGTACCTGGGGAAACCTGGGGAAGGTAACTGTGGTAACCCGGATGTCACACTAGCCCTGTGTCCCGGGGTACACAGGCTCTGGGCAAATTCCACGGAGATGAGCACTGGGGCCACGCTTTAGCTTAGCATATGCCCCCCATTTTTACCATTTACTTTTAAAAAAAAGAAAATAACAATTACCCCCTTTTACAACGACTATATCCTTACTGTGTTTGCGTTTCAACTCCACTTTTTTTTATGATTTTTTCCTTTTTTAAATTTTTTCAAAAATTTTTAAAAAAAAATTAAAAAAAAAAGGAGAAGAAAAAAAATAAAAAAAAAGATAGGGAAAAAGGGAAAAAAAAAAGTTAAGGACGGAAAAAAAAAAAATTAAATTTTTTTTGGATTTTTAATTTTCCCCTTTTTGAAAAAAAAGTTTTTTTTTTAGAATTTTTTTGTAAAAAAAAATTTTTAATGGAACCAAATTTTGGGTTTTAAAAAAACCCCCAAATAAAAATTTTAAATTTTGCTTTTAAAAAGGCAAATTTTTCCCCCAAAAAAAAGGTTTCCTCTTAAAATTAAAAAAATTTTCCAAATTTTTTTCCCACTCATTTTTGGGTTCCAAAACTTTGTTCATCTTATTTTTTTAACAAACTCCATTATCTTTTGTTTTTTTTTTTTTTCCCTTTCTTTTCTTTCCCTTATTATTTTTTCCGTTTTTCCTCCCAAATTTTTTTTCCCCTTTTTTCTATATTTTTTATTTCCCCCCAAAATTTTTTACCTCCCTTTTTCCATTTTTCCCCATTTTTTTTCTTGCCCCTTTTTTTTTCCTTTTTCCCCCAAACCCAAATACCCTTTTTTTCCAATATTACTAAAAAAAAAATTTTCCCTCCCCCTTTTGGGCTTTTAGGTTTTTGGGGGCTTTAACTGTTCCCTCCAAAAATTTTTCCTTTCAAATTTTTCACTACTTTTAAAATTAAAAAAAAACAAAAAAAAGGAAATGGGTGGTTCACTTTGGGTTGTGTTGGAATTTGGCCCCGGGGGCGGAAATTAAAAATTGGGGGAAATTTTTTTGGAGTTTTAAAGCTAAAACCAGGGGGGAAAAGGTTTTAAAGAAAAATTTCCTCGTGATTCGCGGTCAGCTTTTTTTTTTTATTTTTTTTACCCCTTAATTTGGGGGTTTGAAAAAAATTGGGGTTTGGGGTTAAACCTTAATATTTTCTTTTTTTCCCTTTTTTAAATTATTTTTTTCCTAATAAACCTATTTTTTTTGGGGGTAATTTTCTTGTTTTTTTTTCCCCCCCTTTTTTTTAAAAAGGGTTTCCCCATAATTAATTTTGGGGGTTTTTTTAATTTATTTATAAAAAAAAAAGCCCCCCCCCTCCTTTTTTCCCAAATTTGAACTTTCGGATTTTTTTCCCCTCCAAAAACCTTTTTTTTAAAACCCCCACCCAATTTTGGGGGGACCCCCTTTCCCTTTTAAATTCCAAAAAACCCCGACCCCCGGGAGGGGGGTTTTTTTTTTTTTTGGCTTTCTGGCCCCTTTTTTTTTTTTTCCCCTTATTTTTTTACATTCTTATTTTTTTTCCTTTTTTTTTACCCTTTTCCTGCTTTTTTTTTTTTTTTTTTTTTTTGGGCATTTGTTTTTTTTGGTCTTTTTCCCCGGCCAGTTTTTGTCTTTTTCTTTTTTTTGTCTTTCTGTCTTTTTTTTGTATTTTGGTTTTTTTTGTTTTTCTGTCTTTTTTTGTCATTTCTGTCTTTTTTTGTCATTTGTCTTTTTTTTTTTTTTGTCTTTTTCGTCATTTGTCTTTTTTTTCATTTTTTTTTTGTCATTTCTTTTTTTTTTTTGGGTCATTTTTTTTTTCCATTTTTTTTGTTGTTTTTTCCTTTTTTTTTAATTTTTTGGTTTTTTTTTGATTTCTGTTTTTTTTTGAATTTGCCCCTTTTTTGCCCTTTCTGTTTTTTTTTTGGCATTTTTTTTTTTTTGCATTTCTGTTTTTTTTCCCTTTTTTGTTTTTTTTTGGGTTCATTTTTCTTTTTTGGGTTTTCCTTTTAAATTTATTCTCTCTTTTTTTGTTTATTTCCCTTCCCTTTTTTTCAGTTACTCCATAAAGTTTTCCTTCCTCCCTTCCCTCCCACCTTTTTTGGGGGTCATTTCTCCATAAATTCCCCGTCCGCACCCCTCTTAACCTGCCCCGCCTCGCAAATGACAGGAATTTGGTTTTTGCTTAAACCCTGATACACAGCCCGGGGTTTGGTTTTCATCGCCTATTTTTTTTACATCATACATAGTTATCACATCATCGGCTCACTGTATTCTACGATATGCCTCTTGTTTTTTTTTTTTTTTGTTTTTTTTCCTCTTCCCTCTCTTCGTCTTTTTTCTCTCTTCCCCTTCTTCTCCTCTCTCTCTCTCTCTCCTCTCTCTCCTCTTTTGCTCAAAATTCATTAAAACATCAAAAAACTTCGAAAGTAATGACTAGATTTTTTAAAAACAAAAGTAAAGGAAAACTGAAGTAAAAAGAAAAAAGGGGATTTAGGTATTATCATTAGAAATGATCAAAAAAACCGGGTCCGCTTTGGGGCCTAGCTGCATTTAAAAAAAGGGGAAAATATGATTTGGGGTTTTTCTTTAAAAACCCAAAACTTTGGAACATAAAACCCCTTTAAAATAATGAAAACCTTATAAAACGTTTTTGGGGTTGGCCCATTTAGGAATATGCCGTTAAATTTTTGGGTACCCTTTGGGATTGGGAAAGATCAACCCAAAATTTGGGGAAATTCAGTGAAAAGGGGAAGAGCCCCCAAAAAAATTCCTTTCTCTGCAAAATTCATTTTATGAAAGAGACGTGGAAAAATTAAATTTATTTTTTCCCTTTTAAAGGGTTTGGGGTAGAACCCGGGGGGGCCTTGGGTTTTAAAATTTTAAAACCCTTTAAAGATATCTTTAATCAAGAAAAACCTTTTCGAGCTTTCTTCTCAAGTAAACCAACAAGAAAAAATTTTGGTTTTAAAACGAAGGGGTAAAACTTTTTCATCACAATCCCAAAAAAATATTTCAATGTTAAGTTGTCAAATCGATGGAACAAACAAAAAGTAATTTTTTCGAAGCCAGCACTAAAAAAAAACTGGAAGCTTTCTGAAAATTTAAAAGGGGTTTTTCATTTTGCCTCGAAATTATTTTGTACCGCCCCCGGGAAAACGATTAGTGTTTTTTGGTAGTTGTAGTTGGGCATACTTCATTATCCTCTCTTTCTTCACTACGAAACTTCCTGGTTCCTATCTTTTTTGGGGCTGGTTTTCCATTTTATCCTCTTAAACCCCCTGTTTTTCCTATGTATTCCTTAATTCCCTTTCCTCCTCCCCTCCTCAAACGTCCTAAAGCTTCACATTAATCACGAATTTCTTCCCCTAAAAACTTTGAGAGGGGGAAAGGAAGGGGAAAGGGGGAGGGGGGGAGGAGGAGGGGGGGAGGAGGGGAGGAGGGGGGGAAAGGAGGAGGAGGGGGGAGGGGAAAAAAGGGAGGTAGGGGGGAAAACAGAGGTCATTTTTTCATTTAAATTAACCGGGAAAACCCCCCCAACAAGGAAAAAGGGGGAAAGGGGAGGAGGAGGGGGAGGAGGAGGGGGTGGGGAGGGGGGGAGGATGGGGGAGGAGGAGGGAGGAGGAGGGGGAGGAGGAGGGGGAAAGGGGGAGGGAAGGGGGAAAAGAAGGGAAAGGGAAGGGAAGAGGGGGGGGGAGGGGGGGAAAGGGGGAAAAATGGAAATGACCACCCAACTCTGCCTGCAGCTCCCCTTTTTAAATAAATTTCCTTCTTCTCTCTCTTCTCTTTTCCTCCTCCCCTCTCTCTCTCTCTCTCTCTCTCTCTCTCCCTTTCCCTCTCCCTCTCCTCCTCCCCCCCTCCTTCAACCAACACCCCCCCCTTACAAAAACATAAAACCACAACACCCCACACAACCTAAAAATACACACACAAAAAAACGCACCCAAAACCCCCAAAACAAAAACAAACACAAAAATTCAGTAAGAAAAAACTATCTCAAATTGTGTATCGGGGAAAAATATGCAACTAAAAAAAAGGGTTTTTCGAGTTAAAAATTTTTCGAAAAAAGGCCCTTTGGTAAAAAAAAAGAAAGAAAATTTGGTTTAAAAAAAAAGGGTCCAAACTTTTATTGGGGAGATAAAGGGGGAGTGTTTGAGGGGGAGAGAGAGAGGGGGTTTTTAGGGAGAAAAGGGGGCGAGAAAAGAGAGGGGGGACATCAAGAGGAGAGAGAGAGAGGGGGAGAGAGAAGAGAGAGAGAGGGGAGAGAAAAAGGAGAAAAGAGAAAAGAGAGAGAGAGATAGAATTAGGCAGGAGAGGAGGGGGAGGGGGGAAAAGGAGGGAGAGAGATTCCTTACCCTTTCCTTCCCTTATTCTAAACCTTCTGTTTCCTTCTCTTCCTTTTCCCCATTTCAAAGGAGGGAAGAAAATTGGGAAAATTTAAAAGAGAATTAAAGGTTTGGGAAATTTTCCTTTCCCCGGGGGGGGGGGGGGGTCCCCCCTCTCTCTCATTTTTTCCTTTTGGTTTTTTTTCCCTTTCCCCCCAAATCAAAAAAAATTCCAAGCTCCTTTCGGGGTTTCTTTTTTCCTTTCTCGTGGATTACTTTTTCTTCTCGTCATCCCCCTTTTCCCCTTCCCCCCTTCTCTCTCTTCTTTTCTCCCCTCGTTTATCACTTTTTTAAAACACAATCTTCCCTTTTTTTCCCCCCCCCTTTTCTTTTCCCCCCAAATGATTCTTCCTCACCCATAAACCCCCTTCCCTTCCCCCTTCCCCTTTACCCCCCCCCTTTCCCCCTTCCCCTTCCCCCCCCTTCCCTTTCCCCCCTTCAAAAAACCTGCGCCACCATTTTAAAGCGAAAAAAACGGGAAACGATTTTTTAATCCATTTCCTGACACCTCTCCCAAGGGCCAAGGGGAAAAGGTTGTAGAGGGGAAAGGGGAAAGGGATCGTAAACTATATAGAGGGTGATAGGGGGATGGAAGAGAGAGAAGAGAGAGTTTTAAAAATGAGAGAGATAGATGGAAAGAGAGAAGAGAGAGGGGGGAGA
>JACEEZ010016557.1:117500-127500 GCA_016584305.1 Chionoecetes opilio
AACGAAATAATAATAATAATAAAAAACCGCCAAACAAAACATATTTCTTCTTTGTGAATCCACTCAGATTAAAGTCAAGGCAAAATTAAAGTCACACTCGAGGGAAAGAGGAAAATAATAGAATAGAATAAGACAATAGAGAAAGGACAATAGAAGAAGAATAGAGAAAAATAAAGGAAACTAAAATGAAAATGTAATAAGTAATAGAGTAATAGTTAGATAATAAGATAGAATAAGAAGAACGAAAGAAAAGAAGGTAAGAAGAATGAACGAAGAATAGAAAAAAAAAGGAAGGGAAAAAAATGAGAAAGATATGAAGAAGAAAGAAAGAACAGAAGGAAAAGAAGCAACGGAAAAAAAGGAAAAGAAACAGAAAAAAAGGAAAAGAAACAGAAAAAAAGGAAAATAAACAGAAAAAAAAGGAAAGAAACAGAAAAAAAAAGGAATAAATGAAAAAAAATGAAACAGAAAAAAAATAGAAAGAAACAAGAAAAAAAAGGAAAAAAAGAACAGAAAAAAAAGGAAAAAAAAAAGAAACAGAAAAAAAAAACAGAAAAAAAAAAAGGAAAGAAACGAAAAAAGAAAAGAAAAAAAGAAAAAACAGAAAAGAAAAGAAAAAAAAAGGAAAAGAAACAGAAAAAAGGAAAGAAACAGAAAAAAAGAAGAAAAGAAAAAAAAAAGGAAAAAAAAAAAAAAGGAAAAAAAAGAAACAGAAAAAAGGAAAAGAAACAGAAAAAAAAGGAAAAGAAACAGAAAAAAAAGGAAAAGAAACAGAAAAAAAGGAAAAGAAACAGAAAAAAAGGAAAAGAAACAGAAAAAAAGAAAAAGAAACAGAAAAAAAAGGAAAAGAAACAGAAAAAAGAAAAAGAAACAGAAAAAAAAGGAAAAGAAACAGAAAAAAAGAAAAGAAACAGAAAAAAAGAAAAGAAACAGAAAAAAAGGAAAAGAAACAGAAAAAAAGGAAAAGAAACAGAAAAAAGGAAAAGAAACAGAAAAAAAAGGAAAAGAAACAGAAAAAAGGAAAAGAAGAAACGGAAAAAAAGGAAAAGTTACAGAAAAAAAGGAAAAGAATAACGAAAGAAATAGAAAAGAAGAAAGAAGATAGGAAACAAGAACAGAAAGAAAGAAAGAAAAAAATGAAAGAAAAAAAATAAGTAGAAGAAAAAATGTAGAAATGGTTCACATCAAAATACTTTAAATTTAGCTCATTATTTTTTGTACAAGTGTGTTTCCAAATGAACTTTTTTTTCATTACTCATCAAAATAGTTTCCAAATAATACTAATTACAAAATGTGAACAATAATTTATATTCTAGCAGCATGTTATTGTGTATATTTCTATTATATTTTCATTTCGTAATTTTCAATATATATACGACTGAGTGAGACACCGATATGTTCAAAGGCAGCAACAACAACAACAACAGCAACAACAACAACAACAACACCAACAACAACATCACTACCACCACCACCAACACCACCACCACACCACCACCACTAACAACAACACCAACACCACCAACAACAACAACACCAATACCAACACCACCAACACCACCACCACCACCACACAAACACCACCCACCACACCACCACCAACACCAAACAACAAACACCAACCACAACACACAAACACCACACCACCAAACACACCACACACCAACACACCACCACCACCAAAACACCACCACACACCACCAACCACCAAAAAACCACCAAACAACAACAACACCAACACCACCAACAACAACAACACCAACACAACACCACCACCACCACCAACAACACCACCACCACCACCAACAACACAACACCACCACCACCACCACCACACCACCACCAACAACACCAACAACAGTTACACTATTCTCCATGTTAATATACAAACAAAAACAGGTAAAGTTCTCTATATGAATGTAGATCTAAAAATAATAACAACAAAAAATGCAATAAAATACCTACGTGTATGCTAACAGCATAGACTCATGAGTGGGGAGGAAAAAGGAAGTTGAGGAGAGAGTGAAGTGTGGGATGTGACTGGATGAGCAAGAGAGGGAGGGAGGTTGGGAGGTTGGGAGGAAGGGAGAGAAGGAGGGAAGGAGTGGAGTGTGTGTGGGAGGAAGGGAGGGAGTGTGGGTGGGAAGGAAGGGATGAAGGGAGAAGGGAGGGAGGAGGAGGAGTGTGAGAGGGAGGGGGGGAGGGAAGGAGGAGGGAGGGGAGGAGGGTGAGGGAGGATGAGGGAGGTCAAGAATATTAATCGAGAGAGAGAGAGAGAGAGAGAGGAGAGAGAGAGGAGGGAGGAGAGAGAGAGAGGAGAGAGAGAGAGAGAGATAGAGAGAGAAGAGAGAGAGAGAGAGAGAGAGAGAGAGAAGAGAGAGAGAGAGAGAGAGAGAGAGAGAGGAGAGAGAGGAGAGTAGAGAGAGAGAGAGAGAGAGAGAAGAGGAGAGAGAGAGAGAGAGAGAGAGAGAGAGAGAGAGAGAGAGAGATTATAAACAGGCAGCTGAATACATACAACACAACATGTTCAAACATTATTTTCTTCATTTAAACTTTTCTCGTCCCTTTATTTTACGTCGAAGAAAGGTTAATTAATTCAGAACAGATATTTAAACTCAGTCATAATTACGTGATTTCTGATAGCACCTTTTTCTAGCTAACTCACTAATTAACTAACTATTTATCTATCTATCTATCTATCTATCAATCTGTCTGTCTATTTATCTAACTAACTAACTGACCATCTAACTAACTAACTAACTAACTATCTGCCTATCTATCTATTTATCTATGTATCTATGTATCTCTATATCTATCTATCTATCTATCTACCTCCATCTGTCTTCCTATACTAATAGAGCTAATAGAGTGTTAGGATTCATTACCAGAAGTGTTAAAAGTAGAAGTGCTGAGGTTATTCTAAAGCTTTATCTGGCTCTAGTCAGGCCTCACCTAGACTATGCGGTTCAGTTTTGGTCTCCATATTACAGGATGGATATAGCCTTGTTAGAAACAGTGCAGAGAAGGATGACCAAAATGATACAAGGGATGCGTAACTTTAGTTATGAGAAGAGATTGAAGTTATTAAAGTTACACTCACTCGAGAGACGCAGAGTAAGGGGCGATCTGATAGAAGTTTTTAAGTGGATAAAGGGATTTAATAAAGGAGAGGTAGGAAAGTTCTTACGGCTTTTAACCAGGGTAGAACAAGAAGTAACGGATTCAAGCTGAAAAAGCGTAGATTTAGAAAGGAAATAGGGAAAAACTGGTTCACAAATAGGGTGGTGAATGAATGGAATGGACTCAGTAGACAGGTAGTTAGTGCGGAGTCATTAGGGAGCTTTAAAGAGGGGCTGGATAGGTTCATGGATGGGGATGAAAGGTGGATGTAGGTAGTGTTAGGTGACAGGAACTACCACGTGTAGGCGTCGCGGCCTCTTGTAGCTTCCTTATTTTCTTATGTTCTTATGTTCTTATGTTATACAGATAATGGCAGATTTAATGGGTCACTTGATCCCCTGTTATCTTTGACTTCTTTCCCGTTAAGGAGTTTTATAATACCTGCATGCTAGCAAATCTTACCACCACCACCACCACTACTACTACTACTACTAACTACTACTACTACTACTACTACTACTACTACCACCACCACTACTACTACTGCTACTACTTCTACTACCACCATCCCTACTGCTACTACTACTACTACTACTACCACTACCACTACCACCACCACCACCACCACCACTACTGCTACTACTACTACTACTACTACTGCTACTACTTCTACTACCACCACCCCTACTGCTACTACTACCACTACCACTACCACTACCACCACCACCACCACCACCACCACCACCACCACCACCACCACTACTGCTACTACTACTACTACTACTACCACCACCACCACCAACACCACCACTATTACTACTACTGCTACTACTACTACTACTACTGCTGCTACTACTACTACTACTACCACCACCACTACTGCTACTACCACCACCCCTACTGCTACTACTACTACTACCACTACCACTACCACTACCACCACCACCACTACTGCTACTACTACTACTACCTCCACTACCACCACCACCACCACACCCACCACCACCACCACCGCTACTGCTACTACTACTACCTCTACCACCAACACTTCCTACCACTACTACTACTACCACCACTACCACTACTAATACTACCACCACTTTTACTCTTCCCCCTCCTTCTCTTCCTCTTCCTCTTCCTTCTCCTATACTCCTCCTCCTCCTCCTCCTCCTCCTGTTCCCACTTACGTTACTGAAACATCAAACATAATTCTTCCCCAACTAAAAATAAAATAGTTAACGTTACTATGAAAAAACGTCTAAAGTTACTCTAGTATTTTATTCCTTATTTCTAAACTTAAATAATAAATAATACACTGGGTTTTTTTTTACCTAATCTCCTAAAAAAAAATATAAAAGTTCAATATTAGTGCGGTATAAAAAAAAATAAAAAAACCAGAATAGCTAAAATTTGAAGGTTGGGTTAAAGTTTCGTTAAAATAAATTTCTGTAATCCTCTTCTTCTTCTTCTTCTTCTTCGTAATCTTGCCTTTCTCCTTAACGAATCTGTCAGTGGTTCTAATCCTTTAATTAATCCATTTCCTTGATGACTGACCTCCTCCTCCTCCTCCTCCTCCACCTCTCCACTCCTCCTCCTCTCCCCCCCCTCCTCCTCTCCTCCCCCCTCCTCCTCCTCCCCCCTCCTCCTCCTCCTCCTCCTCCTCCTCCTCCTCCTCCTCCTCCTCCTCCTCCTCCTCCTCCTCCTCCCTCCTCCCCCCCCTCTTCCTCCTCCTCCTCCTCCTCCTCCTATCCCCAAAACCTAACCTTTCTGTCTGATATCTCTTGCTTTTAATTATTTTTTCTTCTTCACTTCAACGTTCTAATATTTTTCTTTGTATAATTAGTCATGCAGCTCCTTGTCTTCTTATTGGTTCAAGTTTCTTTATTATATCATTTTTTATTTCTCTTCCTTATTGTCCTTCTTAATTTTCCTTGTTTCCTTATTTCCTTCCCTATTTTCTTATTTTCCCTTATCTTCTTTATTTTCCTTATTTTTCCTTATTTTCCTTCCTTATTTATCTTCCTTATTTATCTTCCTTATTTTCCTTCCTTATTTATCTTCCTTATTTTCCTTCCTTATTTTCCTTCCTTATTTATTTTCCTTATTTATCTTCCTTATTGTCTTTCCTTATTTTCCTTCCTAATTTTCCTTCCTTATTTATCTTCCTTATTTTCCTTCCTTTTATTTTCCTTCCTTATTTATCTTCCTTATTTATCTTCCTTATTGTCCTTCCTTATTTTCCTTCCTTATTTATCTTCCTTATTTATCTTCCTTATTTTCTTCCTTATTTTCCTTCCTTATTTATCTTCCTTATTTTCCTTCCTTATTTATCTTCCTTTTATTTTCCTTCCTTATTTATCTTCCTTATTGTCCTTCCTTTTATTTTCCTTCCTTATTTATCTTCCTTATTTTCCTTCCTTATTTATCTTCCTTATTTTCCTTCCTTTATTTTCCTTCCTTATTTATCTTCCTTATTTTCCTTCCTTATTTTCCTTCCTTATTTCCTTCCTTATTTTCTTCCTTATTTTCCTTCCTTATTTTCCTTCCTTATTTATCTTCCTTATTTTCCTTCCCTATTTATCTTCCTTATTTTTCTTCCTTATTTATTTTCCTTCTCTTCCTTTTTTTGTTTCATTATCATATATTTTATTTCTTCCTTTCTTTGCTATATTTTTCCCTTTTATAGTTTTCTCATTACATATATTAATTTCTTTTTCATTTTTTTAATTCTTTAATTCTTTTTTATTCTTCATTTCTTTTTATTCATTTTCATTTTTCGTATTCTTTTTCCTTTTCTATCCAGTTTCATTATTTTTTTTTTGTCTTCCTTTCTCCTTTCTTATATTTTTCTCTTTCCGCTTATATTTTTTTCTTATTTTTTTCATTTTTCCTGTTTCATTATTATATTCTATGTTTCTTCCTTTATCTGCCTCCTCCTCTTCCTATTTTTACTCGTTGGGTATTCTAATTACACTAAAACACTATCACCACCACCATCACCACTATCATCACACTTCTTTTACTCTATGTCACCACCACCATCACCACTATCATCACACTTCTATTACTCTGTCACCACCACCATCACCACTATCATCACACTTCTATTACTCTTTGTCACCACCACCATCACCACTATCATCACACTTCTATTACTCTATGTCACCACCACCATCACCACTATCATCACACTTCTATTACTCTGTCACCACCACCATCACCACACCTTCTTTTACTCTATGTCACCACCACCATCACCACTATCATCACACTTCTTTTACTCTATGTCACCACCACCATCACCACTATCATCACACTTCTTTTACTCTATGTCACCACCACCATCACCACTATCATCACACTTCTTTTACTCTATGTCACCACCACCATCACAACTATCATCACACTTCTATTACTCTATGTCACCACCACCATCACCACTATCATCACACTTCTATTACTCTGTCACCACCACCATCACCACTATCATCACACTTCTTTTACTCTATGTCACCACCACCATCACCACTATCATCACACTTCTTTTACTCTGTCACCACCACCATCACCACTATCATCACACTTCTTTTACTCTATGTCACCACCACCATCACCACTATCATCACACTTCTTTTACTCTTTGTCACCACCACCATCACCACTATCATCACACTTCTATTACTCTATGTCACCACCACCATCACCACTATCATCACACTTCTTTTACTCTGTCACCACCACCATCACCACTATCATCACACTTCTATTACTCTATGTATTCTTTTACTCTCTTGTATAGGTAGGTATTCTTTTACTCTCTTGTGTAGGTATTTATTCCTTTTACTCTCTTGTATAGGTATTTATTCCTTTTACTCTCTTGTATAGGTATTTATTCCTTTTACTCTCTTGTATAGGTAGGTATTCCTTTTACTCTTCTTTTACTTCTCTTCTACTCTTTCACTCTCTAAGAAAACGCCAAAATAAAATCATCTAAAACTTTTAAGTCCCAATGTTGTCGTGTTACAAAACTTTAACTTAGTTTAAAGTAACTCACGAACTTCCTATTAACTTTCTTTCTTCTAATTAACACGTATAGTACTTGAAGACGGTCGAGGAAAAGAAAAAGAAATCTCTCTCTCTCTCTCTCTCTCTCTCTCTCTCTCTCTCTCTCTCTCTCTCTCTCTCTCTCTCTCTCTCTCTCTCTCTCTCTCTCTCTCTCTCTCTCTCTCTCTCTCTCTCTCTCTCTCTCTCTCTCTCTCTCTCTCTCTCTCTCAAACAAACAAATCCGCTGCTAAAAATCTATGTAGAAAATTAAGTAAATATTTAAGTAATCCAATTTTTTTCATTCCTGGAGAAGAGAATAAGACGAAAGATATGGAAAAGAGATACATAGAACAATAGTATCAACGTATCACCAACATCATCAGCGAGTCAGCGTTGAGGCCACGATCCCCTCGGTGCTCCCAGGCTCAAGGCCGTAGCTTACACTCACCTGAAACAAGATAAAATATAATTAGATTCACGACAGCGGGGAAATAACTTATGTATATATTCTCTCTCTCTCTCTCTCTCTCTCTCTCCTCTCTCTCTCTCTCTCTCTCTTCTCTCTCTCTCTCTCTCTCTCTCTCTCTCACACACACACATAGGTAAAATTCGCCAATTGTATTGATTTTTATGGCAAAAAACACGATATTTATTCCCTATTTTTTATATAAGCTATAAGAGGAAGGTGAAAAAAGTAAATACTGAGGTTGTTTATTGAAAGGCAAGAAATTAATGGTACAGACGTGACTGTGTGCGTGTGTGTGTATGTGTATGTGTGTGTGTGTGTATGTGTGTGTGTGTGTGTGACGCCTTCACACACACACACACACACACACACACACACACACACACACACACACACACACACACACACACACACACACACACACACCCTATCGTGTTTATGGTCCCATGTGAGCCAAAAGTAAGTCCCTAACATCTTATAGAGAGAACGAAAGAAACGTAAGAAAAAAAAAGAAAATTGATATCAGAGGGAGAAAAAAAAAGGAGATTCAGACAGAAAAACAAAATATAATAATGACAAAAAGAAAGAACCTGGAATGAAATGAAAGAATGAAAAGAAAAGAATGAAAACAGGAAAAAACTGACAAGAAAAAATAGAAAGTAAGAGAAAAAAAATTAAGGACAAAATTATGAAAAGTAAGAAAAGAGTGGATTGAAAGCAAAGGAAAAACAGAAAGAAAGAAAAATAGGTTGAAAGAAGCAGAGAGAGAAGAAGAGAGAGAGAGAGAGAGAGAGAGAGAGAGAGAGAGAGAGAGGAGAGAGAAGAGAGAGAGAGAGAGAGAGAGAGAGAGAGAGAGAACCCATTACGAAGAGGAAATAGGCCAAGAGGCACTAAATGGATGAACCTAATGGAGGGAACGAACAGCCGGGTTTGGAGGAAATGGAGAGAGAGAGAGAGAGAGAGAGAGAGAGAGAGAGAGAGAGAGAGAGAGAGAGAGCGAGAAGAGAGAGAGAGGAGAGCAGAGAGGAGAGAGAGAGAGGAGAGAGAAGAGAGAGACGAGAGAGAAGAGAGAGAGAGAGAGAGAGAGAGAGAGAGAAGGGGGAGAAGAGAGAGAGAGAGAGAGGAGAGAAGAGAGAAGGAGAGAGAGAGAGAGAGGAGCGAGAGAGAGAGAGAGAGAGAGAGAGAGAGAGAGAGAGAGAGAGAGAGAGAGAGAGGAGAGAGAGAGAGAGAGAGAGAGAGAGGAGAGAGAGAGAGAGAGAGAGAGAGAGAGAGAGAAGAGAGAGGAGAGAGAGAGAGAGAAGAGAGGAGAGAGAGGAGAGAGAGAGAGAGAGAGAGAGAGAGAGAGAGAGAGAGAGAGAGAGAGAGCGATGATTGAGGCCAGAAAGGGTCACCACAAGATCTAAATTCTTTTTTTTTCTGTCTCTTTCGTGTCTGTCGTTTCTGAGATAGCACGCACCCGAGGAGGAGAAGGAATACAAAGGAATACAAAGGACACACAAATAGCAACAAACCATTAGGCCCTTACATGGCTGTTTGATTTAACTACACTACACTAACTAGATAATTGAGAGAAAGGATAGGGAAGTAGAAGGCTCCTCCCCACCCACCCATACCTCCAGTCGAAGCTGGCCGGAAATGAAGTGATACCATGCAGTATGGAAAAAATGCATGGAATTTGTGAGGCAAGTTGAAAGCTGTAATCTATGGCTAACTACTACTATGTTTGTGGGGGTAGGTTTAGTGCTTGATAGTAGGGTCATGTTATGTGTGTTTTGTAATGGTGGGAACACAGTGTGGAGGTTCAAGGGTGGTGCGGCAGCCTTGCCTGGCGCTTTCTTGGGAGGCAGCAGTCAATCAGGCCCCAGCTCCGTTCAATACACTGTGGTTGTGCACTTTCCAAGTAGGACGCCGTACACTTCAATGCCCCCTGCAGCAGTGACCCCTGGTACCTCAAACCCCGATGGTGGTCACTAACGTCAGGACCCTTACTGATCCACAACCCGTCACAGGTCAAAAGTTGTAGTAGTGACCGTTTACTCGGGGGGGAGGAGGAGGAGGAGGAAGAGGAAGAGGAGGAGGAGGAGGAGGAGGGGAGGAGGAGAAGGAGGAAGAAGAGGAGGAGGAGGAGGAGGGGAGGAGGACTTGTAACCTCAGTGTATTTAAGTATAGAAAAAAAATGCAGGTGGAAGTAGTATTTTTTTTTCTTCCAATATTGACTCTGGTTTCATATTTCTTGCGATTTTTTTAGTTATTTGAGTGGCTTTTGTGTTTCTAGAATTCCTTTTTATTAATCGATTTGTTTTTATTAATTTTGTGTTTCTGCAGCTAGAAAGTATTATTTTAATGGATTAGTTTATATTTTAACGTAAA
>JACEEZ010016557.1:130000-135000 GCA_016584305.1 Chionoecetes opilio
CATGCAAATATGACACCGTGTAATCACCCTTGGTCTTGTCTACGCGCTGGACTCGCGATCACCAGTTTTACCGGAAAGAGCTTGGAAATCGAAGGAAATCAAGAAAAAATAATAGTCAGAAACTTTCTTCGTTGGCGAGATCACGAAATATAATCAACCTTGTAAAGTATGATGGAAGATTTATAGCAAAACAATAATAGTAATACATATTCAAAAACCATATATATAATACTATTTATATTACTCGAGCTATTGAAAACAGGCAAATGACGAAAATCCTGATCTTGGTAAATTGAGAAGCATGGAAGAAAAAAACGATAAAAAGGCTGGAAAAGGAAGTGAAATTACCAAAAAAATAAGGCAAAATAAGGTAAAATAGGGATAGGTAATAAGGTAAATAGGGTAAAATAAGGATAGGTAATAGGGTAAATAGGGATATAATAGGGATATAATAGGGTAAATAGGGATAAAATTGGGTAAATAGGGCAACACGGGAGAAAAAATACATATAAAGGATAAAAAGAATGGAAATGGAAGCGAAATAATCTCCCCCAAAAGAGTCATTTCAAATACCATAAATATAGTACTTATATATATTACCTGAAATATTGAAAAATAAATAAAGATAAGTATCTATATTACTCGAATATCATTATCATTCGTATACTATTACTCTCTATATTACTGAGAATTGGATGATGAAAAAAAAGTCAATTTTCTTTTCAGGCACAAGAGTCAAGAGAGTCAAGTCAAGAGAGAAAAATAGAAATCAATAAATTACAAAAGTTTGGAGCCACTTCATGTCATAAACTCAAGCCCGCTTGACCCAACAAAGACAAACACGACATTCGCAAACACACACAAGACACACACACAAGACACACACACAAGACACACACACAAGACACACACACACACACACACACACACACACACACACACACACACACACACACACACACACACACACACACACACACAACACACACACACACACACACACACACACACACAAACAAACACACACACACACACACGGGGTTAAGAAAATACTTCAGAGGGAAAAAAGACTTTGAAGACGAAAACCCGAACAAAAATAGACCAAAAATCTTTAACCTCAGGCGACAACCTTTTAAGAGCAGGACACAAGAGGAGGAGGAGGAGGAGGAGGACGCCACAAGAGGAAGAAGAGGAGGAGGAGGAGGACAAAAAAGGAGGAGGAAGAAGAGGAGGAGGTTGAAGGAGGAGGAGAGGGGGGAAGAAGAGGACGCAAGAGGAAGAGGATAAGATAAGATACTTTGATCCTATCTAGACACTTTGCAAGTACCAACTACAAGGATATTGACTAGACAAAGCGCCACCACGCCAGGACGAACTCGGTGGGCTCGAACCGCTGACCGAATGCAGGGACACTACACGCGGGCCCTTAGCTCTACCAACCGAGCCACCTTGACGGGTTAGAGGAAGAGGAAGAGGAAGGAAGGAGGCCACAAGAGGAAGTGGAGGAGGCTACAAAAAGAGGAGAAAGAGGAAGAGGACACAAGAGGAGGAGGAAGACAAAGAGGAGGAGGAAGACACAAGAGGAGGAAGAGGAAAAACAGGACTCTCTCTCTCTCTCTCTCTCTCTCTCTCTCTCTCTCTCTCTCTCTCTCTCTCTCTCTCTCTCTCTCTCTCTCTCTCTCTCTCTCAACCCCCGTTATAAAGTGTAATGACTACATGCGTCACGAGCACCCAACACCTGCAGCCCTTGTTTACGGCCTCAACTCCCGCCTTTACTCAGTGCATGGGTGACTAAATTAATTTGAGAGCCGTCGTTCGCGCCAACATCACCGAAAGAGAGGAGAAATAGTTAAATAAATGGGTTTATTTAGGGTGTGCGTGCGTGCGTGCGTGCGTGTGTGTGTATGTGTGCGTGCGTGCGTGCGTGCGTGCGTGTGTGTGTATGTGTGTGTGTGCGTGCGTGTGCGTGTGGTGTGTTTTTGCAATATGGGTGATAAACATATATATTCTAGCATACTGTGTGTTGGTTTTCTGTTTGTATTGATAATGTAAATATTTAATCGTGCAGACAAAAAAAAAAGAGAGAGAGAGAGAAAGAGAGAGAGAGAGAGAGAGAGAGAGAGAGAGAGAGAGAGAGAGAGAGAGAGAGAGAGAGAGGGGAGAGAGAGAGAGAGAGAGAGAGAGAGAGAGGAGAGAGAAGGAGAGAGAGAGAGAGCAGAGAGAGAGAGAGAGAGAGTGCTGGCTGGCCCATCAGGTGCAGAGAAACCTTTTCTTGGGGCCCCGACACGGTGCAACGCCTTTTAACGTTGGGGGGACACGTGGCCTTAATTAACTAGTGGAGTCAGGGTGAAGGTGGGGCGGCCCACAGATGGTGCCGCTTACATCCGCCTTAGTGCCCGTAAGGCGTAACACAGTGTCGTGTCAATAGTGACACACAGTGACGCAGTGACACACACATAGTGACACACATTGACACTTAGTAGACACAGTGACATACAGTGTACGTGTCAATAGTGCGCCTGACAAGTGCCTGTGACGGAAAGTGTCCCTCAGCCTGTAACACTGTGTACTTACTTACTACTTACGTTATTATCTTACAAGGCATAGCTTTCGGATAGATGTCCCCGGGACAGGGGACTTCTTTAGCTTCTGCCACTTAATGCCTTCATTAACCTTACCAATTGTAGCCCCATGTCAACCATGATGTAAGTTGTTTAAATAAAAAAATAAAACAAAAAAAGAGAGAGAGAGAGAGGGGAGAGAGAGAGAGAGAGAGAGAGGGGGGGGGGTGTCAATACAAATATAAATATAAATAATCAATATTACCTCAAAGTCCCTCTCTCAAGGGGGACAGTAACCGCCCGAATTTATCAGTGGAAAATTCCCTGGGAACGAGCGGGGCCGAGGATCGAAGGCCGGACCACAGAATGGCGCGGGACGCTCTAACCCACCGAGCCGTTCAGGCGGTTTCTAATTAAGACTCAAGGAATATAGTCGAGAGAGAGAGAGAGAGAGAGAGAGAGAGAGAGAGAGAGAGAGAGAGAGAGAGAGAGAGAGAGAGAGAGAGAGAGAGAGAGAGAAGAGAAAAGAGAGAGAGAGAGAGAGAGAAAAAGAAGAGAGAGAGAGAGAAGAGAGAGAGAAGAGAGAGAGAGAGAGAGAGAGAGAGGAGAGAGAGAGAGAGAGAGAGAGAGAGAGGGGGAGAGCGAGGAGAAAAGATAGAGAGAGAGAGAGGAGAGAGAGAGAGGAGAGGACGAGAGAGAGAGAGAGAGAGAAGAGAAGAGAGAGAGAGAGAGAGAGGAGGAGAGGAGAGAGAGAGAGAGAGAGAGAGAGAGAGAGAAGAGAGAGAGAAGAAAAATGTAGAAGAAGGAGAAAACACCGCCAGGAGGAAGCCAATCTAAGGTGGGCCCAAGATTGACCCCGGCCACGTAGGACCAAGGGGGCGCCAGATTAATCTGGCGCGGTATAAGAGGTTTGGGCCAAGAGGCGGGCCACATAGGAAGGGGAAGGGCGGGATCAGTGCTCGTGTCTGGGCTGCTGATTTCTTTCTCTGTCTCTGCTTTTGTCTCTGTTTCTTTGCCTCTGTGTCTCTGTCTTTCTGTTTGTGTCACACTCTTTCTCTGTTTCTCTCTCAATAACGAACGTCTCTCTCTCTCTCTCTCTCTCTCTCTCTCTCTCTCTCTCTCTCTCTCTCTCTCTCTCTCTCTCTCTCTCTCTCTCTCTCTCTCTCTCTCTCTCTCTCTCGCTCTCTCTCTCAACCCACACAACAAGATGAATGAAAAAAGACAGAATTAATTAACAGTTCGCATCCCAAAATATCGCAGCATCCCATAACTTACCGCCTGTCCACCTGGTGTTGTCTTTAATAATGAAATACGTGTAACTGGCAACGTTTTTAGGACTTTTATTCTTCCTAAAACCACATGGAGGTTATATGTACTATATAGCTAATGTTTAGTAATATTTATATTAAGTAAATTTTTTTTGAGAAAGGAAATGTTTTAGCTTGCCTTTTCCTTGACAATGTATCCTTAGATTGTTTCTTATTGCTTCATTATTCTGATTGATATTTTAGAAGATATGATGGAAAAAACGTTCTTGAATTGTAGTTACTTTAAAAAATAAAACCTTCTTGAATTGTAGTAACTTTAAAAAATAAAACCTTCTTGAATTGTAGTAACTTTAAAAAAAAAAAACGTTCTTGAAATGTAGTAACTTTAAAAAAAAAAACGTTCTTGAAATGTAGTAACTTTAAAAAAAAAAACGTTCTTGAATTGTAGTAACTTTAAAAAAAAAAACATTCTTGAATTGTAGTAACTTTAAAAAAAAAAACATTCTTGAATTGTAGTAACTTTAAAAAAAAAAACGTTCTTGAAATGTAGTAACTTTAAAAAAAAAAACGTTCTTGAATTGTAGTAACTTTAAAAAAAAAAACTTTGACTGGTTGGTGATCTAAAAAAAAAATTATATTCTATATATCTGAAGATGAGGAAATACTAGGAAATAGACGTCCACACTAAAGATGTGGAGCGTGTCCAAGCTCGCACAGGCTAAAGTCAACTTTTTAAATACCCTCACCTTAAACTTTTTCTATTACAACCTGACCTAACCCAACCTAACCTTCACCATCCCCTTCTTTGATTTTCTTTACTTTTTACAAAGAAAAAAAAAGTGCTAAATTGTTCTTGGAAAAAGTTCTAAAAAAAAGTTCTAAAAAAATGGTGTGGTGATGGCGGTGCTGATGGTGGGTGTGGTGGTGGTGTTGATGGTGGTGTGGGGTGGTGGTGGTGGTGGTGGTGTGGTGGTTGGTGGTGGTGGTGGTGGTGTGATGGTGGTGGTGGTGGTGGTGGTGGTGGTGGTGATGGTGATGGTGATGGTGATGGTGGTGGTGGTGGGTGGTGATGGTGGTGGTGATGGTGGTGGTGTAGGGGTGGTGGTGTGGTGTGTGGTGGTGTGGTGGTAGTGGTGGTGGTGGTGGTGGTGGTGGTGGTGATGGTGATGGT
>JACEEZ010016557.1:145000-150000 GCA_016584305.1 Chionoecetes opilio
AAAGAAAATATCTGGGCGTGAAGATCCGCTAAGCCAGACTGTAGGATTATTATTATTGTAACTAGATGTTAGGCTTAACAGGCACCCCGCAGGTCACCAGAGCATACCAAGGATCCACAGGGACAAGTCGTTCCATACACGAGGACTCTCACGCGCGATAACCATTAACCCTGTATTAAATAAACTCCACAAGCAGGGAAGTCTTTCAACATCCCTGCTTCCACCTAACGGAGATCTCCTTCTCCTACAAGACAGAGACAAGGCTATTGGATGGGGTGACGAGTGTTCAGTTCACCACCACCTCCATTAACGAGAAAAGTTCAAGGTAGTAATATCACATTTTAGTTTAGTATAGCAATAAGGAATAAGGTAACAGTGATCAATAATAGTGTAAATAATAATGTAAATAATAGTTATGAATAATAATAATAATAATAATTTAAGACCAATTGTGTAACAGTACCTGGTCGGATTAGAACCCGAGCATATAAGACCCGGGTCTTAGCCACCTCCGTGCAGCGAGGTGATACACAATTAGTCTTAACCCCTTCACGCCCAGATCTTTCCTTTGCTATAAAAAAATGTACGTTGTCGAGCCATAAAATTACGAAATGTAACTGAATATACCAAATTAGTTAGTCGTCAAGGATACTAAATAGGTCATATCCATAAACTATTGCTTATATTCACTAAAAATCTATTAAATGGTACCCAAATTACAATGGAAAATACGTTCTGGGTCTCAGGAGGTTAAATGATTATATATGTTGACTGTCCTGGCCACGATAGAGTAAAGTCGCTGGCTGCCCCTGTCGTGCTGAGGCTGGGGGAAGGATATGTAGAGGTGCGTGTCTTTCCCCTTTATACTTACCGTAGATAACACTAAAGTCGCCAGGACAATGTTTCTTATTTTATTTACAGACGTGTGGTGGCGTTAATACTTACATTTTTACATCCGTGATTTCAGGAAAATTGGAAGGGGCTATCTGGAGAGTCTGTGTCATTTTGTGTCTTCATCTGTGTCATATTATGGCTATAAATGAACAAATTGCAAAAATAAAACCGAGTGGCGACGTTGGTAACGGGCTACACTAAGGTCGCCATCTAGTGTTTATGTTTAGAGTGTCCTCCCGCCGCCGTCGTCGCCCGAAAAAAAAACGAGTAGGGAAATTTGAAACCGTACATACTTGCAGATACAAAGCATAAAACAACGCTGAAACAGGGTAGATTATACAGTCATGATATAAACTACTGTGTATCATCTTCAGTGGCACATACAAATCAGTAGTGAGGCTATAATTCGTAATATATGGCGCCTGGCAACATTAGTGCAGGTGGCGACTATAGTGTTATCTACGGTAGCGAGGTGGCTAAGACGCCCTGAGGTTGGGTTCGAATGCGACCAGGTACTGTTACACCATACTAATAATGGTACATATCAATAACAGTAATAAATAGTAGTGAACATGTTATTTAATCCCATCTCTTTAACTCTTCTATTTTCCTTATACGTCTTCTTTTTTCTCTCTCATAAGAACATAAGAAAATAAGGAAGCTACAAGAGGCCGTGAGACCTACATGAAGTAGTTCCCGTTACCTAACTCTACCTACATCCACCTCTCTTCCCCATCCATGAATTTATCCAGACTCCTTTTAAAGACCCCAATAGACTCCGCGTTGACCACCTGACGACTTAGTCCATGCCAATCATTCACCACCCTATTTGTAAACCAGTTTTCCCTATTTCCTTTTAAATCTACTCTCTTCCAGCTTGAATCGTTACTTCTTTTTTCTACCCTGCTTACTAACCTTAAGAACTTTTCCTACATCGCCTATGTGTATCCTTTATCCACTTCAAAACTTCTATCAGATCGCCCTTTACTCTACGCCTCTCGAGTGAGTGTAAATGTAATAGTTTCAATCTCTTCTTATTATTTTTCTCTTACACACTCACTACCAAGCTTTTCTTCTTCAACACTCTACCATTCCCTTCTTTCTTCTCACATTTCTCTCCCTTCTCCTTCACTTCTTCCTCCCACTTCTCTTCCTCCCTCCCTCATTTGGTTCTTCTCTGCACACTTCTTTCTTCTTCACACACATATCTCTCTTCCTTACCCTCCCCCATTTCTTTCTTCTGTCTTCTTCTACCCCCCTCATTCCTCCCTTCCTTCTCCCCTAATTCTTTCCTCTAATGTCCACCTATATCCCCTTATTCCCTTCCTAGTATTCTTCCTTCTCCTTTCCCCTCCCTGCCATCTCTGCCAAGTGCGTCTTCGCTCCTTCTCTCTCTCTCCATCCTCAAAATACTCTTCTCTCCTCTCCTCTCTTTTCTCTCTCCTCTCTCTCTTCCCCTTTTCCTCTCTCTCTCTCTCTCTCTCTCTCTTCCTCTCTCTCTCTCTCTCTCTCCCCTCTCCTTCCCTAAATCTCCTATCTATCTACTACCTAACATTTTTTCTCTCTCTTTATCGTCTCTTTTTCGTCTCCCTCCGATCTCTTCTCTCCCTCTCTTCTCTCTCTCTCTCTCTCTCTTCTCTCTCCTTATTCCTCTCTCTCTCTCTTCTCGCTTTTTCCCCTATATCTCTCCCATCTATCTATCTATCCTACATTTATCTTCTCTCTATCTACTATTTCCTTTCATTTCTCTCTCTCTCCTCTTCTTCTCCTTCTCTCTCTCTTTTCTCTATTCTTCCCTCTCCCTTTCCTTCCTTCTCTCTTCTCTCTTCCCCAAACCCAATATTTCTACATTTTTCCCTTATCTCCCTCCTATTTTTTCCTTCCACTAAAACCCCAATAAATACGACAACTTTCAGTACAACATAAAGAAACTAAGATAACACCCATAAGACCCAAGACACACTATAAGACCCTATAACAAAGCTAATTAACCTTCCTTTTTCCCCCAAAAAAACGGTGTGGAAAAATAAAGGAACGTTTAAAGGGGGGAAGAAAGAATGTTTGGGAATAAAAACCCAAAAAAAAAGCATGGGGGGGAATAAAACTTTTAAAGGGGAAGAAAAAAGGGAAAGGGGGGAAAAGGAGGGTGGGTTTAAGGGGAAATGGGGGGGGGGAAAAGAAGAAAAGGAGGGGGAAAGAGAGAGAAGGAGGGGGAAGAGAGAGAAGGGGGGAGGGAAAGAGAGAGAAGGGAAGGAGGGAAGAGAGAGAAGGTGGGGAAAAGTAGAAAAAGGTTAGGAGGGAAGAGAGAAGAGAGGGAAGAGAAGAAGGAGGAGGAAGAGAGGGGAAGGAGGGGGGGAATAGAGGAGAAGGAGGAGGGAAGAGGAGAGGGAGGGGGAAAGAGAGAAGGAGGGGGGAAAAGGGGAGAAGGAGGGGGAAAAGAAAGGAAATGAAAGGGGGGAAGTAGAGAAAAGGAGGGGGGAAGAGAGGAGGGGGAGGGAAAAGAAAAGGAGGGGGGAAGAGAAAAAGGGGAGGGGGGAATAGAGAGAAGGAGGGGGGAAGAAAAGGGGTTTAAAGGAAAAAGGGGGGTTTTGGAAGGGGGGAAAGGGAATTTAGGGGGGATTTAGAGAAGGGGAGGGAAGGGGGAAAAACTTTTGGGAGGGAAAATGGAGGGGAGAGAGAAAGGAGGGTTGGAAGGGGGGGGAAAGGAAGACAGTGTAGGAGGGAAGTAGAGAGACATTTGTGGGAAAAAAGTAAGAAAAGTGTAAGGAGGGGAAAGAGAGACAGGGGTAGGGGGGAAGTGGGGGCAGGAGGGGGAAAGGATGGGGAAGGTGGGGGGGGTGGGAGAACAATTAAGGGATTTAAAACTGTAGGGGAAAAAAAAGGGAAAGGGGAAAAAGAGAGACGGGTTGGGGGGAAGAAAGAGAGGGAGGGGGGAAAGAGGAGAAGTGAGGAGGAAAGAGAGAAGAGGGGGAAAGGGAAAGGGAAAGGGAAAGGGGGAAAAGGGGGGAAAAAATTGAGGAAAAAGGAAAAAGAAAAAGGAAAAAAAAGGAGAAAGGGAAGAGGAGGGAAAGGGGGAGAGGGAGGGGGGAAGAAGGGTAGGAAAGAAGGGGAGAGAGGAGAGAGAAAGGAGAAGAAAAGGAAAAGAAATTGAGAGAAATAAAGAGAAAAAGGGGAAAATAAAATACCCTTGGGTTTCCCAATTTAAATTTTAATTTGGGGGAATTTTCCTACCCCCAAAACCCCCTAATAAAAAAAAAAAATGGGGGAAATTTTTGGGGGGTTTAATTTTTTTGGTTTTAAATTGAAAATTTTTAAAAAACGAGGCAAAAAGGTAGCCCTTCTTTTAAAAAAACCCTAATATTTTTATAATAAAATGCAAAAAAACATATTTTTTTATACCCAAAGTTAAAACCATTTTTTTTATATCGAAATTTTATCACAAAAAAATTTCTTATATCTAATGTTTAACTTTTTTAGAAAAAATAAAAAGGGGAAAATGCGGGTTTTTTCCCTCCACACGATAAACGAAGGGCCTGGGAGGGACTGTTTTTTTGGTCCTAATTCTCAAAGACTGGTAAATAGGTGCTCTCTCTCTCTCCTCTCTCTCTCCCCCTCTCCCCCTTTCCCCATCTCCCCCCCGTCCCCCCCCCATCCCAATCCCTCTCCCCATCCCCCGTCTCCCCCTCTCTCTCTCTCTCTCCTCCCCTTCTCAAACACCCTCATTTTTAATATAAATATCCAGGGGCCCTGTAAAAAATTCCTTCTCCAATCGTCCCCTTCAGCCTTTTTTCACAAACACACACACACACACACAGACAAAAACACAACAAAAAAACAACAACCACCCCACCAACACAACCAAAACCTAAAAAACCACCCAACAAAAAAACCCCCAAACCAAACCCCTTCTTCCTTCCTCTTTTTCCCCCTTTTCCCTCCCTTTTTTTCCTACCTTCCCTCTTTTTTTTTTAAAAATTTTTAACCAAAATTTATTTTTAAAAAAAAACCCTGTAAATTTTTTTAAAAACCTTTTTTTCCTTCCTTCCTTTTTTTTCCTTCCTTTCCTTCCTTTTTTCCCCCCTTTTTTTCCTTTTTTCCTCTTTTCC
>JACEEZ010016557.1:157500-160000 GCA_016584305.1 Chionoecetes opilio
ATCTAAGATCTCTCTCTCTCTCTCTCTCTCTCTCTCTCTCTCTCTCTCTCTCTCTCACGGGGTAAAAAAAGGGTGATAGAAGTATTCAGGGGGTTCTCTCTCTCTCTCTCTCTCTCTCTCTCTCTCTCTCTCTCTCTCTCTCCTCTCTCTCTCCTCTCCCTCTCTCCTCCTCCTCTCTCCTCTCCCTCTCTCTCTCCTCTCTCCTCCTCACGGGGTAAAAAAAGGTGATAGAATATTCAGGGGGTCTCCATCCTCCTCCTCTCCTCCTCCCTCTCCTCTCCCTCCTCTCCTCTCTCCCTCTCTCTCTCCTCTCTCTCTCTCTCCTCTCTCTCTCTCTCTCTCTCTCTCTCTCTCTCTCTCTCGACACTTCTTTCATTCCCTTCCCATGCATAAATCAGTCAACCTTTTTCCTCTCTCCTCATTGAAATCTTCCTCTTCTTCCTCCTCTTCCTCCTTCTTTTTTCCTCCTCTTCCTCTTTTTCTCCCTTCATTTTCCCTCCCCTTCCTCCTATTTTTCCTTTTGCAAATCCTCTTAATCCTTTTTCTCCTTTCCTTCTTCCTTTTTTCCTCCTTCCTTCTCTTCTTCCTCCTCCTCCTCCTTTTTCCTCCTTTCTTCTCCTCTTCCTTCCTCCTCCTCCTCCTCCTCTCCTCTCTCTCCTCCTCCCTCTTCCTATTCTCTCCTCATTCTCTCTCCTATCCTCCTCCTCCTCTCTCCTCCTCCTCTCCTCCTCCCTCCTCCTCCTCCTCCTCCTCCTCCTCCTCCTCCTCCTCCTATTTTCCCTCCTCCATACACACGTCCGTCCCCACTCTAACCAATCCATCTCACTTAAAGACTGGGATCGTCTCTTTGCCAGCTATTTCAAGGCTTAGAACCTCCCATGCAGTCTCGAATACCCTTAAAGAATACCATTTATCCTTCATCTGACGTCAAAATGCTAAGAAAATTTCGATCTTGACCAAATAAAAACGAAACAAATATATACAAAAATAGATGAATGAAAAAGAAATGCAAATGAAAATAGACGAAATAAATAAAAATAGACACAAATTAACAGGAATAGAAAATATAAACGATGGAATTGACACCAAACATTTATAGATAGCACGTTTTCATGTACCGAATCTACATAACAAACAATAATTAATCACACTATATAAAGACTAATTTGTATTATAATTCACACTCTAGAAGAAAAAGATAGCATTAAGTTATTGTTTGAAGTCTTAGAAGAATTTGAAGTTTTATTGAAGTTGAATGATATATTTGAAGTCTTTGAAGATGCAATGTTATTTTTAAGTTGTTGGAAGTCATTGGTTTGAAGTCATTGGTTAAGTTTTGAAGTAATTGGGTAATGATATGCAAGGATTTCTTTGTCAACCGCTAAATGAACGGTCAAAAGGTCGCAAAAGTAACGTCAAATTGCTAAACAAAAAGGTCATATTTAGCAAAACAGTAGAAAAAAGGGTCACAAATATTCTCAAAAGTAAAAAAAAAAAAAATTGTCGACCGGTAAACTGAACGTCAAGAGGTCGCAAAAGTAACATAAATAGCCCCAAAAATGGTCATACTTTGCAAAACTGTAGAACAAAAAAGGGGTCACCAAGATTCTCGCAGTCTTAAAAAGCCAGTAAAAAACCCAAGGAAAGAAGGAAGATAAATGCCTGAATGCGCTAGAGGCTCCAACGCTTAAAAAAAAATGTACGTGATAAAAAATATTCTTTAACAAAACAAGAGAAAATTGGGTCACAAATATTTTTGAAAAGGCTTAATAAAAAAATTGAACAGCAAGACTAAAAAAAAAACGTAACACTTTTTGCGGAAACATTTTGGTCAAGTCTTAAAATAAAATAAATTGAGGAAGCATTTAGAACCGCCAAGTCTTTAAACACACCTTTGAGGAGAAGTTTCTGCCTAATCTTTAAACACAGCTTGGAGGAGAAGTTTCTGCCTAATCTTTAAACACAGCTTGAGGAGAAGTTTCTGCCTAATCTTTAAACACAGCTTTGAGGAGAAGTTTCTGCCTAATCTTTAAACACAGCTTTGAGGAGAAGTTTCTGCCTAATCTTTAAACACAGCTTTGGGGGAGAAGTTTCTGCCTAATCTTTAAACACAGCTTGAGGAGAAGTTTCTGCCTATCTTTAAACACAGCTTTAAGGAGAAGTTTCTGCCTAATCTTTAAACACAGCTTGGAGAGAAGTTTCTGCCTAATCTTTAAACACAGCTTGAGGAGAAGTTTCTGCCTAATCTTTAACACAGCTTGAGGAGAAGTTTCTGCCTAATCTTTAAACACAGCTTGGAGGAGAAGTTTCTGCCTAATCTTTAAACACAGCTTGGAGGAGAAGTTTCTGCCTAATCTTTAAACACAGCTTGGAGGAGAAGTTTCTGCCTAATCTTTAAACACAGCTTGGAGGAGAAGTTTCTGCCTAATCTTTAAACACAGCTTGGAGGAGAAGTTTCTGCCTAATCTTTAAACATAGCTTTAAGGAGAAGTTTCTGCCT
>JACEEZ010016557.1:170000-175000 GCA_016584305.1 Chionoecetes opilio
AATCGACCCAGCTTTTTTTTTTTTTTTTTTTTTTTTTTTTTTTTTTTTTTTTAACACACTGATAAACCTGGAACTCTCTTCCTGTTTCTATTTTTCCACTTTCCTATGACTATATCTTTTCAAAATGAGTAACAAGACACCTCCCGAACTAATTGCTCACCCCTCTTTTTATTTTTCTCTTACTGTCTTCTTTATAGGGACTGCCACTAAGCGGCTTGTATTACCCATTTTTGTTGTGCCCTTGGCCGGTTTCCTTGTGATGGGGGGAAAAAAAAAAAAAAAAAAAAAAAGGATTTTGGGCGATTCCATAAGAGTAACTCTCAAAACAACGGCAAAATGAGTTATCCGGCATGCGCTCCCCCCCCGTGGGTGCCGGATAAACGAGGTTCTCCTGTATGTCTATTTAACACTAGACCATATTCGTGAAGACTTGTTAGTAAGTACAACAGTGTAGCAAGTATTGTAAGTCATGGATAGTAAGAGTTAAGAAATAGTTAGAAAGCAAAAAAGCTACAAGAATCAGAAATATAGTCGTATTAAAATTTTCTGCAAAACTGGTGAAAACAAAACATATATACATCGCTAAACAATGTATTTCTTACACGTATTTCTTAATATATATATATACAGAGCTCTCTCTCTCTCTCTCTCTCTCTCTCTCTCTCTCTCTCTCTCTCTCTCTCTCTCTCTCTCTCTCTCTCTCTCTCTCTCTCTCTCTCTCTCTTTCTTTCTCTTTTCTTAGAACTGGGAGTATTTTGGGAGAAAAGCGAGAGAAAAATCGAGTATTTCTGAAGACAGGGAAAGTGAAGAATGTGTTTCTATATATACACATCAAAGAAACTGGACGAATAAAGGAAGGAAACATCGCCTCCAGTTTTAGAAAGAAGCTGTCCACTATTTTCAACCTAAATACGCCTCCACATAAGGATACAAATAGAAGGACACAATTACGAAAGCGAGAGACGTCGGTAGGAATTTGACCCTTGTATCACATAGCTTGATAGTGTTTTTTTTTTTTTTACCAAAGTTGACTGGCTAGAGTAAGAAAAAAAGAATGAAACATTACTTTTTTTTTATTCAGAATTGCAGATGTGTTTAATTGTAAGTATTTCTAAATATATATAAACAGAACGCTCTCTCTCTCTCTGTCTCTCTCTCTCTCTCTCTCTCTCTCTCTCTCTCTCTCTCTCTCTCTCTCTCTCTCTCTCTCTCTCTCTCTCTCTCGACCGTTTATTGCCAGTCTCCGTGTAAAAAATATTAAGTCAATTTCAAGGCTAAGTTTATCACAAGAGCGCTTTATTTCACCTTGGATTTTTTTCTGACCTTTCATTAAATAAATCGGGACTCTATTTAAAACTAAACTATTTTTTAACTAAATAGGGACTCTATGTACAATTTCGAAGACCGTATGTACAATTTCAGACCGTATGTACAATTTCAGACCGTATGTACAATTTCAGAGACCGTATGTACAATTTCAGAGACCGTATGTACAATTTCAGAAAGTATGTACAATTTCAGAGACCGTATGTACAATTTCAGAGACCGAATGTACAATTTCAGAGACCGAATGTACAATTTCAGAGACCGTATGTACAATTTCAGAGACCGTATGTACAATTTCAGAGACCGTATGTACAATTTCAGACCGTATGTACAATTTCAGAGACCGTATGTACAATTTCAGACCGTATGTACAATTTCAGAGACCATATGTACAATTTCAGAGACCGTATGTACAATTTCAGAGACCGTATGTGCAATTTCAGAGACCGTATGTGCAATTTCAGAGACCGTATGTACAATTTCAGAGACCGTATGTACAATTTCAGAGACCGTATGTACAATTTCAGAGACCGTATGTGCAATTTCAGAGACCGTATGTACAATTTCAGAGACCGTATGTGCAATTTCAGAGACCGTATGTACAATTTCAGAGAATGTATTTACAATTTCAGAGACCGTATTTACAATTTCAGACCGTATGTACAATTTCAGAGACCGTATGTACAATTTCAGACCGTATGTACAATTTCAGAGACCATATGTACAATTTCAGAGACCGTATGTACAATTTCAGAGACCGTATGTGCAATTTCAGAGACCGTATGTGCAATTTCAGAGACCGTATGTACAATTTCAGAGACCGTATGTACAATTTCAGAGACCGTATGTACAATTTCAGAGACCGTATGTGCAATTTCAGAGACCGTATGTACAATTTCAGAGACCGTATGTGCAATTTCAGAGACCGTATGTACAATTTCAGAGAATGTATTTACAATTTCAGAGACCGTATGTGCAATTTCAGACCGTATGTACAATTTCAGAGAATGTATTTACAATTTCAGAGACCGTATGTACAATTCAGAGACCGTATGTACAATTTCAGAGACCGTATGTGCAATTTCAGACCGTATGTACAATTTCAGGGAATGTATTTACAATTTCAGAGACCGTATGTACAATTTCAGAGACCGTATGTACAATTTCAGAGACCGTATGTACAATTTCAGAGACCGTATGTACAATTTCAGAGACCGTATGTACAATTTCAGAGACCGTATGTACAATTTCAGAGACCGTATGTACAATTTCAGAGACCGTATTTACAATTTCAGAGACCGTATTTACAATTTCAGAGACCGTATGTACAATTTCAGAGACCGTATGTACAATTTCAGAGACCGTATGTACAATTTCAGAGACCGTATGTACAATTTCAGAGACCGTATGTGCAATTTCAGAGACCGTATGTACAATTTCAGAGACCGTATGTGCAATTTCAGAGACCGTATGTACAATTTCAGAGAATGTATTTACAATTTCAGAGACCGTATGTGCAATTTCAGAGACCGTATGTACAATTTCAGAGAATGTATTTACAATTTCAGAGACCGTATGTGCAATTTCAGAGACCGTATGTACAATTTCAGAGAATGTATTTACAATTTCAGAGACCGTATGTGCAATTTCAGAGACCGTATGTACAATTTCAGAGAATGTATTTACAATTTCAGAGACCGTATGTGCAATTTCAGAGACCGTATGTACAATTTCAGAGACCGTATGTGCAATTTCAGACCGTATGTACAATTTCAGAGAATGTATGTACAATTTCAGAGACCGTATGTGCAATTTCAGACCGTATGTACAATTTCAGAGAATGTATGTACAATTTCAGAGACCGTATGTACAATTTCAGAGACCGTATGTACAATTTCAGAGACCGTATGTGCAATTTCAGACCGTATGTACAATTTCAGGGAATGTATTTACAATTTCAGAGACCGTATGTACAATTTCAGAGACCGTATGTACAATTTCAGGGAATGTATTTACAATTTCAGAGACCGTATGTACAATTTCAGAGACCGTATGTACAATTTCAGAGACCGTATGTACAATTTCAGAGACCGTATGTACAATTTCAGAGACCGTATGTACAATTTCAGAGACCGTATGTACAATTTCAGAGACCGTATGTACAATTTCAGAGACCGTATTTACAATTTCAGAGACCGTATTTACAATTTCAGAGACCGTATGTACAATTTCAGAGACCGTATGTACAATTTCAGAGACCGTATGTACAATTTCAGAGACCGTATGTACAATTTCAGAGACCGTATGTACAATTTCAGAGACCGTATGTACAATTTCAGAGAATGTATTTACAATTTCAGAGACCGTATGTACAATTTCAGAGACCGTATGTACAATTTCAGAGAATGTATTTACAATTTCAGAGACCGTATGTACAATTTCAGAGACCGTATGTACAATTTCAGAGACCGTATGTACAATTTCAGAGACCGTATTTACAATTTCAGAGACCGTATGTACAATTTCAGAGACCGTATGTACAATTTCAGGGAATGTATTTACAATTTCAGAGACCGTATGTACAATTTCAGAGACCGTATGTACAATTTCAGAGACCGTATGTACAATTTCAGAGACCGTATGTACAATTTCAGAGAATGTATTTACAATTTCAGAGACCGTATGTACAATTTCAGAGACCGTATGTACAATTTCAGAGACCGTATTTACAATTTCAGAGACCGTATGTACAATTTCAGAGACCGTATGTACAATTTCAGAGACCGTATTTACAATTTCAGAGACCGTATGTACAATTTCAGAGACCGTATGTGCAATTTCAGAGACCGTATGTACAATTTCAGAGAATGTATGTACAATTTCAGAGACCGTATGTACAATTTCAGAGACAGTATGTACAATTTCAGACCGTATGTACAATTTCAGAGACCGTATGTACAATTTCAGAGACCGTATGTACAATTTCAGAGACCGTATGTACAACTTCAGAGACCGTATGTACAATTTCAGAGACCGTATGTACAACTTCAGAGACCGTATGTACAATTTCAGAGACCGTATGTACAATTTCAGAGACCGTATGTACAATTTCAGAGAATGTATGTACAATTTCAGAGACCGTATTCATAAACATATTCTCTCGCTCAGTGACTATGTAGGTCAGGAGGAAGTCAACACTGAAAACAATAACAAACAGATGACCCTTGCCTTATTTTTCTATATTCTCGATTCAATAATCAACAAAAACACACCAACGGGAGTTTCATGTATGTTTAGTTTTTAGACTCAGCCTATTTGAGTTATAATAATAATGTCTGTCTGTCTTTGTATCTCTATCTGTGTCTGTCTGTATTTGTCTCTGTCTGTCTGTGTCTCTCTACGGATGTCTGTCTATACCTGTCTGTCTGTCTCTGTCTCTATACCTGTATGTATCTGTATGTCTCTCTGTCTGACTATCTATGTATCTGTATGTCTTTCTGTCTGTCTCTATGTCTGTCTAACTGTCTGTATGTCTCTGTCTCTGTCTCTGTATCTATATGTATGTCTGTGTCTCAGTCTCTTTCTCTCTGTCTCTGTCTATGTGTATGTATGTCTGTATCAGACTATCTATGTATCTGTATGTCTCTCTGTCTGTTTCTATGTCTGTCTAACTG
>JACEEZ010016557.1:177500-182500 GCA_016584305.1 Chionoecetes opilio
ATCCCCACACACAAAAAATATATATTTCCCCCACACACAAAAAAATATATATCTCCCCACACACACAAAA
This sequence comes from Chionoecetes opilio, assembly GCA_016584305.1. Lineage (NCBI taxonomy): Eukaryota > Metazoa > Arthropoda > Malacostraca > Decapoda > Majidae > Chionoecetes > Chionoecetes opilio. The sequence goes on from JACEEZ010016557.1 coordinate 177,571, forward strand.
AACAAATATATATCCCCCTCCACACAAAAAAAATACATATATCCGCCCCACACACAAAAAAAATATATATATATATCCCCCCACACACACAAAAATATATATCCCCCCCACACACAAAAAAAAATTCCTCCCCCCCCACACACAAAAGAAATCTCCTCCCACGCAAAAAAAATATATATCACCACACACAAAAAAATATATATCCCCCCCACACAAAAAAATATATATCCCCCCACACAAAAAAATATATATCCCCCCACACAAAAAAATATATATCCCCCCACACAAAAAAATATATATCCCCCCACACAAAAAAATATATATCCCCACACACAAAAAAATATATATCCCCACACACACACAAAAGATCTCCTCCCACACACAAAAAAAATATATCCCCACACACACACAGAAACAAAAATTCCCCCCCCTCACACATACAAAAAAATCCTTCATATATCCTATTATTGAACTATAAAAATATAACCATAACATCCACAAACAACATTATGAAAAAAAATAAAAAGTAGATTGATGAAAAGAAACTAAGGCGATAAAACACGGTAAAAATATATAAATTCATCACTGGAATGTTATTATTTACATTGCTTTATTTTTTTCCCTCTCTTTTAATGAGCTTTCTCTCTCTTTTCTCTCTCTTTTTCTCTTTTCTCTGTTTTTTTGTAAGTCTGTTTATGTCTGTCTCTGTCTATCTCATCTCTGTCTGTCTGTCTCTGTCTGTCTCTCTGTATGTATGTCTTTGTGTCTGTCTGCGTCTGTCTGTCTGTCTCTGTCTGTCTGTCTCTGTCTATCTCTGTCTGTCTGTCTCTGGCTATCTCTATGTCTGTCTGTTTTTGTCTGTCTATGTATGCCTGTCTCTGTGTATATATGGCCCTGTCTCCGTCTGTCTGTCTGTCTCTGTCTATCTCTGTCTGTCTGTCTCTGTCTATCTCTATGTCTGTCTGTCTCTGTCTGTCTGTTTCTGTATGTCTGTCTCTGTGTATATATGTCCGTCTCCGTTTATCTCTGTCTGCCTCTGTCTCTGTCTCTCTGTCTCTCTGTATGTGTCTCTTTTTCTCTCAATTTCTCTCTCTCGGCATCAGCTATTTTCACGTGTGTTGTATTTTCAAGGCCAATTTATTCCTATAGTGTTATTTTCCACTAACCAATATTTTTTTTTATCGCGTGTATACCTATCATTCTTACTTTCCCTTATATAGTTTTCCCCTTTTATCGCGTGTATACCTTTCATTCTTACTTTCCCTTATATAGTTTTCCCCTTTTATCGCGTGTATACCTATCATTCTTACTTTCCCTTATAGAGTTTTCCCCTTTTATCGCGTGTATACCTATCATTCTTACTTTCCCTTATATAGTTTTCCCCTTTTATCGCGTGTATACCTGTCATTCTTACTTTCCCTTATATATTTTTCCCTTTTATCGCGTGTATACCTATCATTCTTACTTTCCCTTATATAGTTTCCCCTTTTATCGCGTGTATACCTATCATTCTTACTTTCCCATATATATTTTTCCCTTTTATCGCGTGTATACCTATCATTCTTACTTTCCATTACATAGTTTTCCCCTTTTATCGCGTGTATACCTATCATTCTTACTTTCCCTTATAGAGTTCTCCCCTTTTCCATATATGTATACCAATAATTTTAACTTTTTCAACTTTTGTGTCTTCTTTTGTAACGAGTTTTAATAATAATAACAATGCAAATATTACCTATAGCATATTTTCTAACCTATATTTTCCTTTTTTCGTGTGTAGATCCATAACTCTTCCTTTTAATTACACATAATTCTTAATAATAACTATGAAAAAATATCTTTACTTTATTCGCCTTTACTTATTTTGTCTTTTTATCGTGTATGCCTTGAATTATTTACCTGTTATTCGTATTTTTTATTCCTTTACCTTAGATATAATTTCCTTTTTCGTGTGTTACCAAAATTTCTTGCTTTTCCTGACATATATTTTTCCCTCTTCCATTGTATATTTCTTCATTTTCCTGACATATTTTCCCATTTTTTCATGTATGTGTATCAATAACTCCTCCTTTTCCTTACAAATTTTCCTTTTTTCGCGTATGTGTATCAATTATTCTTCATTTTCCTTACAAATTTTCCTTTTTTCGCGTGTATGTGTATCAATTATTCTTCATTTTCCTTACAAATTTTCCTTTTTTCGCGTATGTGTATCAATAACTCCTCCTTTTCCTTACAAATTTTCCCGTTTTTTCATGTATGTGTATCAATTATTCTTCATTTTCCTTACAAATTTTCCTTTTTTCGCGTATGTGTAGCAATAACTCCTCCTTTTCCTTACAAATTTTCCTTTTTTCATGTATGTGTATCAATTATTCTTCATTTTCCTTACAAATTTTCCTTTTTTCATGTATGTGTATCAAATTCTTCATTTTCCTCACAAATTTTCCTTTTTTCGCGTATGTGTATCAATAACTCCTCCTTTTCCTTACAAATTTTCCCGTTTTTTCATGTATGTGTATCAATAACTCTTCCATTTCCTTACAAATTTTCCCATTTTTTCATGTATGTGCATCAATATCTCCTTTTCCTTACAAATTTTTCCTTTTTTTCATGTATGTGTATCAAATTATTCTTCATTTTCCTTACAAATTTTCCCCTTTTTTCATGTATGTGTATCAATTATTCTTGCTTTTCCTTACTTATTTTCCTTTTTGCATGTATGTTTTCATTAATTCCTCCTTTTCCTTATAAATTTGTCCTTTTTTCATGTATGTGTATCAATCATTCTTCATTTTCCTCACAAATTTTCCTTTTTTCGCATATGTGTATCAATTATAAAATTATTCTTCATTTTCCTTACAAATTTATCCTTTTTTCATGTATGTATATCAATAACTCCTCCTTTTCCTTACAAATTTTCCCGTTTTTTCGCGTATGTGTATCAATTATTCTTCATTTTCCTTACAAATTTTCCTTTTTTCATGTATGTGTATCAATAACTCCTCCTTTTCCTTACGCCATTTTCCTTTTTTCGCGTGTATATACCCTCAATCCTTACTTTTCCCTACATATTTTCTCATTTTTTGTATGTCAACCTTTAATTCTTATTTTCTTTACATATCTTTTCCTACTTTCGTATGTATTATTCTTCCTTTTCCTTACTTATTTTTCCCTTTTCATGTTTATACCTTAAATACTTACTTTTCCCTACATATTTTCTCCTCTTTTCCTAAGTATATACATTAAATTCTTCACTTTCCTCATTTTCTTTCGTGTTTCCTTAAATTCATTCTTTCCCTAACAAATATTTTCCTGTTTTCCTTGCCTTATTTTGTCTTTTTTTCGTGTGCCTAACATTTTATTCTTTTTATATTCATTTATCTAACATATAATTTTCCTTTTCGTGTGTTACCAAAAATTCATGCTTTTCCTGACACATATTTTTCCCTTTTTTCAAGTGTGTTGTATATTTCTTCCTCTTCCTCACAAATTTTCCCTTACCAAATACTTCTTTTTCCCTGACTTTTTTTCCACTATCCAATATTTCCTCCTTTTATCGTTTCATCCTTCACTTTCCTTATTTTTCCTTCATGTTTCCCTAAATTCATTCTCTCCCTTACATAGTTTTTCCTTTTTTCACGTGTGTTGTATACCTAAATGCAACAAAGCCCTGAAATACTGACCATAACAGAAACACAGAGCCATGGATTCGAGTCACCATTAGTTATATGCAAAGCCTGATTCATCTGTCATGTGTAGCGATTGATCACCCTTCTGTGCGGTGGTTTTTGTCTGTATCTGTCTGTCCATCTGTCTGTGTGTGTCTGTATGTCTGTCTCTGTTTCTTCTCTGTTGTCTGTTCTTGTCTGTCTCTGTTGATCTGTCTCTGTTGTCTGTCTCTGTCCTCTGCTCTCTGCTGTATGTCTTTGCGTGTCCTGTCTCTCTGTATCTGTCTGTCTCTGTCTATCTGTCTGTCTCTGTCTATCTCTGTTTCTTTGTATGTCTGTTTATGTCTGTCTCTGTCTATCTCATCTCTGTCTGTCTGTCTCTGTCTCTGCCTCTCTGCATGTATGTCTTTGTGTCTGTCTGCCTCTGTCTGTCTGTCTCTATCTTTCTCTGTCTGTCTGTTTTTGTCTGTCTATGTATGCCTGTCTCTGTGTATATATGTCTCTTTCTCTGTCTGTCTGTCTGTCTCTGTCTATCTCTGTCCGCCTCTGTCTCTGTCTGTCTCTGTCTCTCTGTATGTGTCTCTGTTTCTGTCTGTCTCTGTATCTCTCTTTTTTTTGTTATCCGGGATTTTGTTGCAGCATTCACACTGTCTGTCTGTCTATATCTGTCTCTGTCTGTCTATGTCTATCTGTATGTCTGTCTCTGTGTATGTCTGTCATAAGCAATAAGACATGATCTAGGAAGCTACAGAGCCGTGAGACTCACAGGTTCGTCTCTCTCTCTCTCTCTCTCTCTCTCCTCTCCTCTCTCTCTCTCTCTCTCTCTCTCTCTCTCTCTCTCTCTCTCTCTCTCTCTCTCTCTCTCTCTCTCTCTCTCTCTCTCCTTTTTGCATGACCGGGATTTTGTAGCAGCATTTACACATTGTCTTTCACCGCTTGACAGATGAACTCACACAGGTTAAAACAGGGTACAGTTTGCACATGTTTTAATTTCCCTATAGTATCCTGTCCATTTGTGTGTTTGTATTTCTGTTTGTGTCTGTCTCTCTGCCTGTCTGTCTGTCTCGCGTTTTTAACCGCTTGACAAATTAATTCACAAGGGTTAAAAAATGATAGAGTTTGAACATGTTTTGATTTCCCTGTAGTATTATGTCTGTCTCTCTCTGTCTGTCTCTATTTGTCTGTGTCTGTCTGTGTCTGTCTGTCTATCTGTCTGTGTCTGTCTGTCTGTCTATCTGTGTCTAGCTCTGTCTGTGTCTGTC
>JACEEZ010016557.1:187500-195000 GCA_016584305.1 Chionoecetes opilio
GACTTAAATAGAAAACCAGCTAGACGAAATAAAAACGATAAAAACAAAAGAGAAAACAGGCAAACGAGCAAGGCAAGAAAAATAAAATGAGTGGGACAAAAGGTTAACGAGGGAAGAAGAGGCGGAGGAAATAAAAGGCCGAAGTAAACGAAGATAAAAAAACACAAAAAAAACAGACGAAAAACACTAAAAAGGAGCAGGGTAAAAAAGAGGAAAGAACGCGGAGGAAAAATTACAGGCGGACAAGGTTAATGATGGGGAAATGAGAGGAGAGAGAGAGAGAGAGAGAGAGAGAGAGAGAGAGAGAGAGAGAGAGAGAGAGAGAGAGAGAGGAGAGAGAGAGAGAGAGAGAGAGAGAGAGAGAGAGAGAGAGAGGAGAGAGAGAGAGAGAGAGAGAGAGAGAGAGAGAGAGATTTATGTGTCGTAACAAAGGTAAAAAATGAAGCATTGGGGAAGAGAGAGAGACGTTGAAAGAATGCAAGGAGAGAGAGGAGAGAAAAAAATAAAGAAATAAAGAAATAGGGAAAGAAGAAGAGAAAGAAAGAATGAATGAAAGAAAAAGAAAAAAGAAAATAAGAAAGAAAATAAGAGAAAAGGAAGGAAGGAAGGAAAGAAGGAAGTGAGCAAGAAAGAAAGGAAGAAAGAAGAAAGAAAAAATATAAAACCAAATATTTATTCTCCTCTCTCTCTCTCTCTCTCTCTCTCTCTCTCTCTCTCTCTCTCTCTCTCTCTCTCTCTCTCTCTCTCTCTCTCTCTCTCTCTCACAGACAACCAGTAGTTTCACAATATATCACTTTCTCGTATATTATATAATTATATAATAAATGTTATATTTTCTCTCTTAAATCTATCAAGGTTCAAATTATATTAACCTACACTCCCATAATGGCAAAGTTTACAATAAAATATCATTCATGACTCGATAGGATTAGAGTTGAGCTTTTGCCTAAGAACAGAAGGTCACTGAAGACTTAAAGAACAGAAGGTCACTGAAGACTTAAAGAACAGAAGGTCACTGAAGACTTAAAGAACAGAAGGTCACTGAAGACTTAAAGAACAGAAGGTCACTGAAGACTTAAAGAACAGAAGGTCACTGAAGACTTAAAGAACTGAAGGTCACTGAAGACTTAAAGAACAGAAGGTCACTGAAGACTTAAAGAACTGAAGGTCACTGAAGACTTAAAGAACTGAAGGTCACTGAAGACTTAAAGAACAGAAGGTCACTGAAGACTTAAAGAACTGAAGGTCACTGAAGACTTAAAGAACTGAAGGTCACTGAAGACTTAAAGAAGAGAAGGTCACTGAAGATTTAAAGAAGAGAAGGTCACTGAAGACTTAAGGAACAGAAGGTCACTGAAGACTTGAGGAACAGAAGGTCACTGAAGACTTAAAGAACAGAAGGTCACTGAAGACTTAAAGAAGAAGGTCACTGAAGATTTAAAGAAGAGAAGGTCACTGAAGACTTAAAAAACAGGTCACTGAAGATTTAAAGAAGAGAAGGTCACTGAAGACTTAAAGAACAGAAGGTCACTGAAGACTTAAAGAACAGAAGGTCACTGAAGACTTAAGGAACAGAAGGTCACTGAAGATTTAACTTGAAGCTTTCCCCTCCACGCATGTATTCTGAAAGGTCATCTCAAGGTTTGACTCCTTTACTACATAGGTGACTGTAACCTTATTTCTACTCCCAAAAAAATGTGAATAGTTTATTTATCATTTTTTCTACTCAGATGAAGAAAAAAAAACTGAGACTAAGGAAAGTAAAAAAACATGTGAATTAAAATTATGATTAAAAAACGAAAAATTATTGGAGAATTGAGAAAGGATGTGTGTAAAATTATTTCTACACAGATGAAAAAAAAATAATGAATCGAAATAGAAAAAAAAATGTGGCTGTAAATTTTAACTCTTTGGATGCAAAAAAAAAAAGGAAAAAAAGATATTACACGAGCCAAATATATTACATGGGATTTTTCTAGAAACTTAACATTAATCTTCTATTTATTTTTTTATTGTTAACGTTTGAGCCTATAGCGCCTTAAGGCTTATACTTTTTTTTTCTAGCTATATATAACAGATCCATTTACTGTGATAATAAAACCACGCGTTCTTTCAGCTCATTCCCTTTAAAATACACCAATAAACACACACACACACACACACACACACACACACACAGACACAGACACAGACACAGACACAGACACAGACACAGACACAGACACAGACACAGACACACATACACATACACATACACATACACATACACATACAGACACAGACACAGACACAGACACTCACACTCACACTCACACTCACACTCACACTCACACTCACACTCACACTCACACACACACACACACACACACACACACACAGACACAGACACAGACACAGACACAGACACCACCACCACCACCACTATATCATTTCCTGCAACCAATACCTTCTCCACATATTTATCGAGGAAATAAATATATATCCTTGTTGTTGTTCTATTGGGTAAGATTCGTAGCAAGTGATTTACCTTCCATTCCCATCGAAGAAAAGATGATAAATGTTTACTCATACCTATATTTACGATAATACACACACACACACACTCACACACACACACACACACACAGACACAGACACAGACACAGACACAGACACACACACACACACACACACAGACACAGACACACACTACAACCTTTCAAACTTTTAAGTAAAATACAAAATGTCAAACCGGAAAAATGCAATCCTAGACGCCCTATATTCACGATAAACATACACACATACACACATACACACATACACACACACACACACACACACACACACACAGACACACAGACACACACACGCACACTACAACCTTTCAAACTTTTACGTAAAATACAGAATGTCAAAACCAGTTAAATAATATCCCGGGTAACCTTTCAAAATCATACGTAGTTTGTAATGCCGACTTAGAGTGAAAGATTTATGCCGACTTATAGTTAAAGGTTTATGCCGACTTATAGTTAAAGGTTTATGCCGACTTATAGAGACAGTGAAAGGTTGAAGCTACGAGTATATTCTATTACTACTTTGAATGTGTTGGAAGCGTGTTAGGGAATAAGTGTAAGTATAATAATGAGTGAAATAGTCTATAGTATCCTAGTGTCTCTCTCCTTCCCTCCCACATAAACAAGGGAAAGACTTAAGCCCCGATCTCACATTCACGAATCTGAACACGAATGAACACGATTTAACATTTTTCTTAAATCGTGTTAGAACGTATGAAGGTCGCGCACTCATTCGTGTTAAGTCGTAGTCGGTCGCGCGCGGTCGTATGGACGTCGCAGCTCGGCTTAAATCGTGTTATAAATTTTTGCAATGCAAAAATTTATAACACGATTTAAGCGAGCTGAAAAGTCGTGTTTCAGTCGTATGAAGGTCGTATAAGTCGTATGACAGTCGTGTTCAATCGTATGAAGATCGTGTTCAGTCGTATGAAGATCTTGTTCAGTCGCGTTCAGTCGTGTTGGGGAGCGTGGGAAGAAACTCATACGACCTTCATACGTTTTAACACGATTCAACACGACTTTCACACGCCTTTCATACGACTCCCATACGCCTGAACACGAAATCCATACGTTTGTCATACGACCGGAAGAAACCCACTTTTTTTCACAATTCTCGCCAATAGGCTGCTAAAAAAAAAATAATTGATCGGATCATCCCAAAATGGCCTTAAAACCTTCCCCTGGTCAACCTGGTTCCAAAACTGTGACATGTGATGGGATTGCGCCACGGGGGGCGGAACCTATAGCACACACACACACACACACACACACACACACACACACACACCACACACACACACACACCACACCACACCACAACCACACAGACAACACACACTTTCGCTTATATCATTATAGATAGATGACCCACGAGACCAAAATAAACAAAAATATGTCGTATGAAGGTCTTGCTCAGTCGTATGGAGATCGTGTTTATTTTTGTAGTCGTATGGACATCGTAATGATTCGTGTTTAATCGTATGGCGGTCGTGTTGATTCGTGTTAAGTCGTATGGGCGTCGTATGACAGTCGTGTTTGGTTGTATCATTCGTATGACAGTCGTATTGGGGTTGTGTTTAAATGAGGTTAAATCGTGTTGCATCGTATGAATATCTTATGACGGTCGTACGAGTGTCGTGTTCAGTCGTATGAAGGTCGTATGAGGGTCGTGATTGGTCGTATGAGGGTCGTGTTTGGTTAAGAAATTTGCATAAACCACAAGGTCGAGCACGAATCAACACGATTTTTCAACTTTTCTTAAATCGTGTTGCTATTTCTTAAATCGTGTATGTGAGATAGGGGCTCAGCTGGCTCGGCGACGGATTGATTTCTTACTCGTGTTGGCCTATAGTCTTTTTTAACGAGGCGAAAATTCAATTCTATCTTAAGGTCTCCTGCTTAAAAGTATGCCTCTGTTTACCTGATAATAGGGTTAACTATGATAAAATACAGCTGCAATTTAGAAGAAGCCTTGTAATCCCTTCTCCTGCATGGCATCCAATATCAGTCAGTAAGCAGCAAGGGTCAGGATTTATCACCTCGTTAAAAAAAACAGAGTGGAATTGTCAGGTGTGTGTTGTTGTTCCCTGGCTTGCCTGTCTGCTGTTTGCTGGTGAAAGTGTTATATATTTTCCTTCACCCTTTTCTACTAGTTGTTTTGTGCTTTTCCCTCTCTCTGCTATCTCTGTTTACTCCCTTACTGCTTGGTTATTTGTAGGTGTGTTGGTGTGTTTCCTGGCTTGCCATGGAAAAGACGCCACACAGATGTAGAAGTCTCAGTCTTATAAGTTCAAACACAATTTCCGCCATTTACACTACATTTAGCATTTCCTTCATTGTTTCGTATAATGAAAGTAGTCTCTCTGTCTCTCTGTCTCTGTCTCTGTCTCTGTCTCTGTCTCTCTCTCTCTCTCTCTCTCTCTCTCTCTCTCTCTCTCTCTCTCTCTCTCTCTCTCTCTCTCTCTCTCTCTCTCTCTCTCTCTCTCTCTCTCATTTCCTCCTCCTTCCTACATCATTAACCTTGTCCGCCTTTAATTTTTCTTCCTTGTTCTTTCCCCTTTTTTACTCTCTGCTTCTTTTTAGTGTTTTTTCTTCTGTTTTCTTTTCTTCTTTTATCTACACTCACGTATTGATCTTTAAGTAGGAGGGAAAGAAGTGAATCCCTAGATGCAGACTATTCGATTTTTTGACAAAGACTTTAACCCTTGAGGCCCAGAACGTAATTTCCATTGTAAGTTGGCTACAATGAGACGATTTTTAGCAGTATATATAAGCAATATTTTATAGATATGACCTGTTTATTACCCTTATCCACTAACTAATTTGGTATATTCAGTTACTTTTTGTAATTATATTGCTAACAAGAGACAATTTTTATATAGCAAAGGAAAGATCTGGGCGTGAAGGGGTTAAAAGAATAAGAGAAAGGTTCACTCCAGTCCAAGATTGCGATTCACTGCCCTGTGTCCATTGAGCTTATAAAGTTGAACACTCTAGAGAGGCAACTCGTCTGGGCTTTCTGTTTCCCGTCTGCTCTTTTCCCTCATCTTGAAGTTGTAGGTTAGCAAACGATTTTTCTTTCTGATTCAGTTACAAAAACGTTTCATGATAAATGTATATTAATCCCTTCACGCCCCAATCTTTCCTTTGCTATACATGTAAAATCGTCTGTTGTCTTTAGACCAATATATAAATTACGAATTCGCTTACTAAAATTGACCAAAATTAGAATGGACAATATACTAAATTAGGTCATATCTATAAAACATTGCTTATATTCACTAAAAAAATCGTCTAATGGTATCCAAATTACAATGGAAATTACGTTCTGGGCCTCAAGGGGTTAACTGTCACGAAAACGTTTATTATCTATGTCTTATAATAAAAAAAGGAAACAAATGAGGGAAAGATGGAAAAGAGAAGAATTATTTTTACCCAGTAGCAAGGCGACTATAGGGTTCCTGGTTATGCTAGGAGTATATCAGACGCAAAGTTCTAAAGCCTGATCACAACTTTAATGAGACAACTATAATAACAACTAAATCCTGGTCACAACTATAATGAGACAACTATAATAACAACTAAATCCTGATCACAACTATAATTCTATCCTCCCCCGCCTTCAACCCCTTCACGCCCAGATCTTTCCTTTGCTATATAAAATCCTCTGTTGTCGAGCCATAAAATTACGAAAAGTAACTTAATATACCAAATTAGTTAGTGGTCAAGGATACTAAACAGGTCATAGCTATAAAACATTGCATATATTCACAACAAAATCGTCTAATGGTACCCAAATTACAATGGAAATTACGTTATTGGTCTCAAGAGGTTAAATGTTGGTCATGGCGTGTCTGCGTAGCGTGACTCTCCCACTTGGCTAGGGAAGAACTATTAGACTGAACAAATTAGTACTCTATGTATTATAATACTAGAGTACTTATATTATTAGTCTTATATTAGGAAAGAAACCATGAGTATACTATTAGACCAACACTTAAATGTCCCCTTGATAGACACACAACTTACAAAAACAGGCAGTAAGGAAGTAGAGAGATAGAGAGGAAGGGAGGGAGAGAGAGGGTAAGGGAGGGAGAGAAGAGGAAGAGGGAGGAAGAGGAAGGCAGGGAGAGGGAGGAAGAGGAAGGAAGGGAGAGGGAGGAAGAGGAAGGCATGGAGGAAGGGAGAGAAAAGGAAGAGGGAGGAAGAGGAAGGAAGGGAGAGGGAGGAAGAGGAAGGCATGGAGGAAGGGAGAGAAAAGGAAGGGAAGAGGGAGGAAGAGGAGGGAAGGGAGAGGGAGGAAGACGAAGGCAGGGAGGGAGAGAAAAGGAAGAGGGAGGAAGAGGAAGGAAGGGAGAGGGAAAGACGAAAAGAAGGAAGTAAGGAACAGAAGATATATAGATAGAAAGAAGTAGTATATAGTAGATAGATAGTAGATAGACAGAGGTAGAAGTAGATAGACAGGAGAGAGAGAGAGAGAGAGAGAGAGAGAGAGAGAGAGAGAGAGAGAGAGAGAGAGAGAGAGAGAGAGAGAGAGAGAGAGAGAGACACACACACACACACACGAATCAGCCAGCCAACAGAAAAGTGAATGAAAATCTAAATTACGTTCCCCAGCTAACAAGAGAAAACAGGCAAGGCAGGCAAGGGACAACAATAATACCAGTCAATTCCAAGCCAATACGAGTAAGTCATCAATCTGGTGCCTTGATTATGGAGGAAGGGGGGGGCAGAGAGAGAGAGAGAGAGAGGAGAAGAAGAGAGAGAGAGAGAGAGAGAGAGAGAGGAGAGAGAGAGAGAGAGAGAGAGGAGAGAGAGAGAGAGTATAAATATTGGTTATCTCTTCATTTTTCTTTCCTTCCTTCCTTCTCTTTTGATATAGATAGAAGAGATAGAGTAGATAGATGAGAGAAGATAGAGTAGAGAGAGAGAGATAGATAGATAGAGA
>JACEEZ010016557.1:200000-210000 GCA_016584305.1 Chionoecetes opilio
TTACCATTTAATAGCCAGGAAAACCTAACCTACCCTTAACCGTAACTTATTGTAACCTAACCTGACGAGTTCAAGAATAAACGCCACATACTCTTCCAGAAAACGGGAATATGCTGCCGGGGGAGGTTTGCCTGCAGGATGCGCGTCCCTGAGCCGGCCCGCTGCTTTCGGTGCCTCGCGTCGGCCACCACCAGGGGCAGTGTGGCCGAGGGATGGAGGTGTGAGGGGCTGTGTAGCGGGGACCACGCCATGCGTACCTGCATCCGCTGCCCTCAGGGAGGTGGACGGTGGCCTGCGACGTGTTGCCCTCACCACACTTGGAACGACTGCTGCCCTGCACGTCTCCGGCGGATCCTCATGACGCGACCTTCGGGGCGGGATTCCCTCCCCGCCTCCCAGCACCATGGTCGCCTCCACCTCCCTAGGACCAGCAGGTGTCTGCTTCACGCAGTCACCGAGCCACACAGACGCCGGCGAGAACTCACACGCCTCGGGAGGAAGAACATTGACGTGCTCCTGGTCGTACGAGAACCTGGCGGCGCGGGAACACGTGGCCATGAGGGAGCGCTGCCCCCTACGACCCGACCTTCCCCTAGAGTCCCAGAGGTCGGCAACCCAAAATTCGAGAAGAGCCAGTTTCTTCAAACTTGGCAGAAAAGCAGTGCTGATGGAGCCGCAGTGTAAATTATGAATGGAAATTACGAAACTATAAAATGTCTCAGGTCTCTTGAAAGAGCCGCATGCGGCTCCGGAGCCGCAGGTTGCCGACCGCTGCGCCTAGACGAAGAGGCTCTAGACGAAGGAGGTCTCTGACGAGGAGGCTCCTTCGGGAGAACAAACCCCTTCCGAGGACTCTTCCCACGACCAGAACGCTGAGACGGACCCCCGATTCCTACCACTCAGACGGGAAGCCAGAGTGGACGCAGGCTACGTTTGCGTATTGTCTGCGTAAGCCTCGTCTTTTCTACGCAGACGAAGCCCCAGACAGTCTGTACGGTGACGCCCTCCTGCTGGGGTGACGCTACGGACTTACCACAGCAGGAGTTCCGTCAACGGGCCATTACGAAGCCGCTGTGATCACCTTTCTTCGCACGTTGCTTCGCACTTTCTTTCTTCGGAGTTTCTTTGCCGTTCATTCTATTTTCATGGAGTATTATTGTTATGGTGCAATTTTCTCGTGGTTATTTTGGTCTCGTGTTGATGTTATGTGATCCATGGAGAATACAGACCCGCCTCGCCTGTCCCGGCCCGGCCCCTTAACACGCACGTCACACAGGGGAGATATAATGACGTGAGAAGGAAAGAAGGAAGGAAGGGAAGGAAGGAAAGAGGGAAGGGAAGGAAGGAAGGAAGAGAGGGAAGGAAGGAAGAGAGGGAAGTCTAGGAAGGAAAGGAAGGGAGTGAGGGAGGGAAGAAGGAAGGGAAGGTAGGAAAGAGGGAAGGAAGTTAGGAAGGAAGTGTAGGAAGGAAGGAAAGGAAGGAAAGGAAGGAAGGAAGGAAGTTTAGGAAGGAAAGGAAGGGAAGGAAAGTAGGAAGGAAGGAAGTGTAGAAAGGAAGGAGGGAAAGGTGATGATAGTGGTTATAGTAGTGATAACGGTGATAATAGTGATGACGGTGATAATAGTGATAACGGTGATAATAGTGATAACGGTGATAATAGTGATAACGGTGATAATAGTGATAATAATAATAATATACTGAGGGAAACCGTCTAATAAATGGGAACAAATTAATTCATAGTATTATTATAGGTAAAATTATTGATATGAAAAATGTATGGTCATTCCTTTGTATCTTTATCTGTGTCTGTCTCTGTCTGTTTATGTCTCTCTGTCTCTGTCTGTGTTTCTGTCTGTCTGTGTCTCTCTGTCTGTCTGTCTGTGTCTCTCTCTCTCTGTCTGTCTGTGTCTCTCTGTCTGTCTGTGTCTCTCTGTCTGTCTGTGTCTCTCTGTCTGTCTGTGTCTCTCTGTCTGTCTGTGTCTCTCTGTCTGTCTGTGTCTCTGTCTGTCTGTGTCTCTCTCTGTCTGTCTGTGCTCCTCTGTCTGTCTGTGTCTCTCTGTCTGTCTGTGTCTCTCTGTCTGTCTCTTTTCTGTCTGTCTGTCTGTGTCTCTCTCTCTCTGTCTGTCTGTGTCTCTCTGTCTGTCTGTGTCTCTCTGTCTGTCTGTGTCTCTCTGTCTGTCTGTGTCTCTCTGTCTGTCTGTGTCTCTCTGTCTGTCTGTGTCTCTCTGTCTGTCTGTGTCTCTCTGTCTGTCTGTGTCTCTCTGTCTGTCTGTGTCTCTCTGTCTGTCTGTGTCTCTCTGTCTGTCTGTGTCTCTGTCTGTCTTTGTCTCTCTGTCTGTCTGTGTCTCTCTCTGTCTGTCTGTGTCTCTCTGTCTGTCTGTGTCTCTCTGTCTGTCTGTGTCTCTGTCTGTCTTTGTCTCTCTGTCTGTCTGTGTCTCTCTCTGTCTGTCTGTGTCTCTCTCTGTCTGTCTGTGTCTCTCTGTCTGTCTGTCTCTCTGTCTGTCTCTCTCTCTGTCTGTCTGTCTCTCTGTCTGTCTGTCTCTCTACCTGTCTTGTCTGTCGCCCACGGATATTATTTTCTTCAATGTCACTCCTTCAAAAAAATAAGTTCCACTAGACATTTATTCATAACTCAACCACGTAAATACAACCAATGCCTTTATCAGTATTAATTAAGTGTTCCGGGAAACCTACCATTGATGCAACAAGCCCGCTCCCACCAAAAAATAACAGCCCCCTTCCCCCCCCCCCCCAGAAAAAAAAATCAACTCCCCTCCCCCCATCCCTGGCCCCCACCTCCCCCTACCCCCTCCTTCAGCCCCCCCCTCCCCCTACTCCCCTCCCTATTCGCCTACTTCCCCCTTCACTCCCTGACCCAATATTCTACCACCATTCACATATCTACAAGTGGACTCTTCATTCCCTCCCCTCCTATTCTACCATTATATTCCCTCCTCCTCCTCCTCCTCCTCCTCCTATAAAAGCCTTCCATTCACTCTACTCCTCCTCCTCTCTTTACGTATCATGTACCTTCCCCTCCTCCTCCTCCTCCTCTTCCTCTTCCTCCTTCTCACGCAATAGCTGGCTGGGGTCACACACACACAACACACACACACCACACACTCGACATTCGACCCAGAGTAGCAGGAGGCAAAGACTGAAGGAGGGAAGGAGGGAAGGAAGGGAGGGAAGGTCTGTTAATGTGTGTGTGTGTGTGTGTGTGTGTGTGTGTGTGTGTGTGTGTGTGTGTGTGTGTGTGTGTGTGTGTGTGTGTGTGTGTGTGTATTCACCTAGTTCACTTAGTTGTATTTTACAGGGCCTGAGCTACGCTGGTATGGCCCCGTCGCCATATCAACATTTATTTTATAAATCATCCTTAGTGCTTAGTGTTGGGGGAAGCCACCACCCCGGGAGGCGGGCCACAAGCCCCCGGCTAACACCCGGTACCCATTCACTGCTGGGTGGACAGGGGCTCGGGTTTTAAGAAGACCAGGACGAAGTCTGTCTTCGCTCCGCCCGGGGATCGAACCCGGGACTTCTCATTTGCGAGCCGAGCGTGCTATCCCCTACACTACGGAGTTCACTCCCTACGGAGTGTGTGTGTGTGTGTGTGTGTGTGTGTGTGTGTGTGTGTGTGTGTGTGTGTGTGTGTGTGTGTGTGTGTGTGTGTGTGTGTGTGTGTGTGTGTGTGTGAGGTATATCAAAATTCCACTAAATTCTCGTTCACAGAAAACTATAATGTACTTTTCCTCCACAGGACGAGAGATAAAGATTCAGGCAAGACTTTTTTTTTCATGGCTAAATAAACACTTTTCTTGATGGTTTTTTTTGTATAGGTTAGTGTAAAAATAGGGTGCGTTGGAGTGCGCCAGGGTGTTTTTAAGTGCGTTCTGCGTTTAGTGTTAGGAATTAGGGTGCGTTAGGGTGAATGGCGGAGTGTGTGAGTACAGAGTCTCCCGTGTGTAAGCAGCCTTAGGAGGACAGTTGGCGGCAAGGTGGTGACTGTGAATCCAAAAGTGGCGTGCTATCTCAACTTCTGGATTAAATACTTTGCCTGTCATATGTAACCATGTTTCTGTTAATGCTATTATATCAAAATCTTCTACACTAGATGTACCTCTCAGTAAATCTATCTGATCTAATATACTCCTACAGTTTGTACAATAAACCATTAAGATGCACTTCTTCATCTTGTCGATTTTCCCACTAGCTGTATTTACGCTGACTGCCTGTTTTATCCCTGTCTTTTTCTTAATTCTACTGTCTTCATTCCTGGCTTGACCAACAATATTCCTCCCTTGACTATCGTGATTACTGTTCTTCACCTTCACACCCTCCTGGTATTGGGTGGACGGGCGACTCTGTGGCGCCACATGGACGGGTGACTCTGGCGCTTCTCAGTGGCGCCACACAGTCTCCGTGTCTGCTGTCTGCCAGGCCTCACCACAGGAATTGTAGGAGTTTATTAAGCTAAGCAAAAAAAGAGGTAAAGATCAGAAAGAGTTTATTAACCCCTTGAGGCCCAGAGCGTAATTTCCGTAATTTAATACCGTAATATAATATAAAATAATACCGTAATTTGATTTAAGTCATAGGAAAGTGGAAAAATAGCAACAGGAAGAGAGTTCCAGAGTTTACCAGTGAAAGGGATGATAGAGTAAAGATACTGATTAACTCTTGCATTAGGAAGATGGACAGAATAGGGATGAGAATGAGTAGAAAGTCTTGTGCAGAGAGGCCGCGGGAGTGGGGGAGGCATGCAGTTAGCAAGTTCAGAAGAGCAGTGAGCATGAAAATAACGGTAGAAGAGAGCAAGAGAAGCAACATTGCGGCGGTGATTTAAAGATTGAAGACAGTCAGTCAGAGGAGAGGAGTTGATGAGACGAAAAGCTTTTGACTCAACCCTGTTTAGGAGAGCTGTATGAGTGGATCCTCCCCAAACATGTGAGACATACTCCATACATGGGCGGATAAGGCCCCTGTAGAGAGCAAGCAATTGGGAGGGAGAAAAAAAAGGACGCAGATGCCACAGCACACCTAACTTCTTAGAAGCTGTTTTAGCAAGAGATGAGATGCGAGATTTCCAGTTCAGATTTTTAGTAAAGGATAGTCCTAGAATGTTCATTGTAGATGAAGGAGACAGTTGAGTGTCATTGAAGAAGAGGGGATAGTTATCTGGTATGTTTTGTCGAGTAGATAGGTGAAGAAATTGGGTTTTTGAGGCATTGAACAAAACAAGGTTTGCTTTGCCCCAATCAGAAATTATAGAAAGATCAGAAGTTAGGCGCTCGGTGGCATCTCTCCGTGAATCACTTAGTTCCTGTTGAGTTGGACGTCTAATAAACGACGTTGAAAAATGCAGGGTAGAATCATCAGCGTAGGAGTGGATAGGGCTTTGAGTTAGACTTAGAAGATCATTAATGAATAATAGAAAGAGAGTGGGTGATAGGACAGAACCCTGGGGAACACCACTATTGATAGATTTAGGAGAAGAACAATGTCCGTCTACAGTAGCTGCAATAGAACGGTTTGAAAGGAAACTTAAAATGAAGGTACAGAGAGAAGGATAGAAACTGAATGAGGGTAGTTTGGAAATTAAAGATTTGTGCCAGACTCTATCAAAAGCTTTTGATATGGCAAGGGCAACAGCAAAAGTTTCACCGAAACCCCTAAAGGGTTTACTTGGTATATTCAGTTACTTTTTCGTAATTTTATGGCTAACAACAGACGATATTATATAGCCAAGGAAAGATCTGGGCGTGAAGGGGTTAAGCTAAATCAAATAGAGGCAAAAACAAGGTCAACAAGAAAGAGACTAAAGAGCAAATACAAATAATAAGCACGAGGTAGTAGGTAAATAAGAAGCTTTAATACTTACGAAGAAATAACAAAGAGAAAAGTTAAATAGGTAGACAGGTAGAATAGGTAAAATAAAAGGTAAGTAAGAATAGGTAAAAGATAGGTAAATAAAAAGCTTATGAAAATAACAGAGTAAAATTATAACCCTAATACAAAGTGCAAGACAAATATAACGAGAACGAGAGACAATTAAGAGACTAAAGAGACTAAATACAAATAATAAGAAGGTAGTAGATAGGTAGATAGTAGTGGTTAAATAAGAAGCTTCAATACTGACGAAAATAACAAGTGTAGAATTATAACCCTAATACAAAGTGCAAGACAAATAAAACGAGAACGAGACAAGAAAGAGACTGAAGGGACCAAATACAAATAATAAGAACGAGTTAGTAGGAACATATGAAGCCTACGAAAATAACAAAGAGTAAAATTATATCCCTAATACAAAGTGCATGACAAATATAAGAAATATTTTATAGATATGACCTGTTTAGTACTCTTGTCCACTAGCTAATTTGGTATATTGAGTTACTTTTCGTAATTTTATGGCTAACAACAGACGATTTTATATACCACTAGCCGCAAAGTCGCCCTTCGGGCGGCCTTTTTGGCTAGCTCCTGCGGAGGGCTATTGGTGGGCCTTTGGCCCACCAAACACAGACTCCAGATAGTCCCTTCTAGCTTTCCTGAAATCATGGATGTAGTAATGTATGTATTAACGCCAACCCATTCACATCACCCCCAACCCATTCACTCACCCCCCACCCATTCACTCACCCATTACCCATCACCACACACCCATTCACTCACCCATTAGGGCTATTGGTGGGCCTTCGGCCCACCAAACACAGACTCTCCAGATAGCCCCTTCTAACTCTTTCCTGAAATCATGGATGTAGAAATGTATGTATTCCCCCCACCCATTCACTCACCCATTACCCATTACCCCCCACCCATTCACTCACCCATTACCCATCACCACACACCCATTCACTCACCCATTACCCATCACCCCCCACCTATTCCCTCACCCATCACCCATCACCCCCAACCCATTCACTCACCCATCACCCCACCCATTCACTCACCCATTACCCATCACCCTACATCAAGGTTTCCTCAATTCTCGCAACCCACTTTTTTTCACAATTCTCGCTAATAGGCTGCTAAAAAAAAAAAAAAAAGTGATCGGATCATCTCATAAATGGGCTTAAAACCTTCCCCTGCTCGAGCCGGTTCCAAAACTGTGCCATATGAGGGGATTCCGCCACAGGGGGCGGCACCTGGAGCGGACACACACACACACACACACAACACACACACACACACACACACACACACAGACACACACACTTTCGCTTATATTATTATAAGATTGGAAAGATATGGGCGTTAAGGGGTTAATACTTACGAGAATAACAACAGTAGAATTATAACCCTAATACAAAGTGCCAGACAAATAATACGTGAAAACGAGAGCGAGAGCGACGGGAACGAGGGAGGAAATTGAGCACGCGAAGCAAAGGAATCCAATAAGACTAACCTTGGTATGAAATGGAACTACACAATTGAATCTCCTTCATTAAGCTTGTCTGAATGCAAGGAGAGAGAGAAAGAGAGAGAGAGAGAGACGCGACAGATAGATATACAGTAGATAGATAGATAGATAGGTATAGAAGATTAATATAGAGAGAGATAGATAGAAAAAGAGACATAGAAAGATAGATGGAAAAACAGCTCGATAGATATACATAAAAAGATACAAACATAATGGAAAAACAGAAACGAAATGAAAAAGATGGAAGAAACTAAATTAATATAAGAAAAAAAATAAAAAAGAAAAATACAATAGAAATACAATATAAGATAAGATAGAGATAAGAAAAAGATAAGATAAGATAAGGGACTAAACAGGGATAAGCAGGCAAGGAAGGGTGGGAAGGAATGCTTGCGAGATGAAGAGAAATTTGGAGAGATGAGAGTAAAGATTTGCAGGAACAATTTGTGGGAGGAAAATGTAAAGCCGAGTGGAGGTATTTCGAGAGAGAGAGAGAGAGGAAGAGAGAGAGGTAGAGAGAGAGAGAGAGAGAGAGAGAGAGAGAGAGAGAGAGAGAGAGAGAGAAGGAGAAGAGAGAGAGAGAGAGAGAGAGAGAGAGAGAGAGAGAGGAGAGAGAGAGAGAGGAGGGAGAGAGAGAGAGAGGAAGGGAGAGAGAGAGAGAGAGAGAGAGAGAGAGGGGGAGAGAGAGAGGAGGGAGAGAGAGGAGAGAGAGAGAGAGAGAGAAGAGAGAAGAAAAGAGTCGAGACATACATAGACTTTTGAGCTTCTCCTCCTCATCTCTCTCTCTCTCTCTCTCTCTCTCTCTCTCTCTCTCTCTCTCTCTCATCTCCTCGTCTCTCTCTCTTCTCTCCCGAAATACCATCCACTCGTTTTTACATTTACAAACTTCCTATTTCATCGACTAACAGATTTTCTTCCTCATCTCTCTCTCTCTCTCTCTCTCTCTCTTCTCTCTCTCTCTCTCTCTCTCTCTCCTCTCTCTCTCTCTCTCTCGTCTCCTCCACTCCTCTCTCTCTCAACCCTTTCCTTATTCCATCAAACATTTTTCTCCTCCTACTCTTCTTATCTTCTATTCCTCTCTCTCTCTCTCTCTCTTCCTCTCCTCTCTTCTCTCTCGTCTCCTCAAACCCCTCTTCTACAACAATTATTAAAACGTATCTTTATCGATTCATTTCCCTTCTCCACCGCTGAATTTCACCTTCCAAGAATTTGTTATTTAAGATCATCCGCTTTCATCTTCCTCTATTAATTCCATCTCTTCCTTCCTTCTTTCCTTCCTTCCTTCCCTCTCTACCTTCCTTAATTCCTTCCTTCCTTCCCTCCTTCCTTCCTACACTTCCCTGTCTTCCTTCCTTCCTTCTTTCAGGGAGTCCTCCGACTAATTGGACGTAATCTCCCGATACTTCCCTCTCTCCCTCCTTACCTTTCCTTCCTTCCTTCCTTCATTCCTTCCTTCTCTCCTTCCTCCCTCCTCTCCCTTCCTTCCTTCCTTCCTTCCCTCCCTCCTTCCTTCCTTCCTTCCTAACCTCTCTTCCCCATTCCTTCCTCCCTCCTTCCCTCTCTTCCTTCCTTCCTTCCTTCCTACACTATCCTTCCTTCCTACCTACCTACCTACCTACTCCTACCTACCTACCTACCTACCTACCTACCTTCCTTCCTTCCCTCCTTCCCTACCTCCTCCCGTGTGTCCCATTCCTGTCCCATACCTTTCCAGGGCACAATAGGGAGACACACACACAGTCACACACACACACACACACACACACACACACACACACACACACACAGGTAAACAGGTGCGTTCCTATACACTCTCCTTGATTACTTAGCACAGGTGAATCGTAACATGGGGTCTCTCTCTCTCTCTCTCTCTCTCTCTCTCCTCTCTCTCTCTCTCTCTCTCCTCTCTCTCTCTCTCTCTCTCCTCTCTCTCTCTCTCTCTCTCTCTCTCTCTCTCTCTCCACCATATTTCTTTCTTTTCTTCTAACTAAACCGTATAACTTAAACAAAAAAAGCATCATCCCCTTTATTAACACTTTATAACTACTACATAATTACTACTATATAACTACTACTATAACTCTCTATAAGTATCTATAACTACTCTACAACTACTATCATACTATCTAACTTAACTTACTATCTATCAACAACTACAACTTACTATCTTAAAACTTCTTATTCCATCGACTAACATAGATCTCTCTCTCTCTCTCTCTCTCTCTCTCTCTCTCTCTCTCTCTCTCTCTCCTCTCTCTTCTCTCTCTCTCTCTCTCTCTCTCTCTCTCTCTCTCTCTCTCTCTCTCACACACACAGCTCTAGGCAGGATATTCTTTCTTCGCATTTAAATCCACAACTCTTTACATTCATACAATTCTTCGCATCGCCCCCTACCTACCTCCCCCTCCTTCCCCCCATACCTCCCCAACACCTGTAACGTGCAAGGTATAGTGGGGTCATAACTACCCCTGCCTCGGATTTCCTACGTGGGAGGTGTAACGTATATAACATAATCTTAAACTATACCAAGCATGTACGAGTGGTTTCCAAAGACCCTTGTTTTGTTTCCTACCACTAACCGAA
>JACEEZ010016557.1:227500-250000 GCA_016584305.1 Chionoecetes opilio
TACTACTACTATTACTACTACTACCACAACCACTACTACTACTACTACTACTATTACTACTACTACCACAACCACTACTACTACTACTACTACTACTACCACTACTATGGCTACTACTACTACTACTACTACTACTACTACTACTTACTTACTTACTTACTAAATGTAATAAATAAAAAATGTATAGTATAGTCTGACCAGAACTGAAATATCTCCGACGTCAAGGAAATAGCATGAATAGAGTCAGAAAGGAGAAGAAAAGAGGATAAGATATAAGACACTTTGATCCTATCCAAACACTTGACAAGGAGCAACTACAAGGTTATTGACTATACAAAGCGCCACCACGCCAGGACGAACTTGGTGAACTCGAAAGAGACGAGGAATAGAGGAGGAGAAAAGTATCAAAGTAGTCGAGAAAAGTATAAATTATAAAATGTAAAATTAGAATAGTAACACATGTTGTTGTCCAAGTGCATGTCCATTCATTGAGTAGTGGAATAGAGAAATAGAGATTTAGAATAGTAACCCATGTATGTATGTTAACCCCTTGAGGCCCAGAACGTAATTTCCATTGTAATCTGGGTACCATTAGACGATTTGTAGTGACTATAAGCAATATTTTATAGCTATGACCTGTTTAGTATCCTTGTCCACTAACTAATTTGGTATATTCAAGCTACTTTTCGTACTTTTATGGTTAACAACAGACTGACTATTTTATGTATTAAAGGAAAGATCTGGGCGTGAAGGGGTTAAGCTAGGAATAATCTAAACATTCCTGATAATACAAAGATAGTTCTCAGTAGTCCAGCTGAAGGTCCTGACTGTAAAACCTATAAGAATTCAACAATCAAGTAAATAAAAAATAAAATAAAAAAACCAGTATGTGAGAAGCGAAGAGGAAAGGAGGAGATAAGAGGAGAAAAGGAGAAGGGATGAAGGGGACTTATCTTTTATTGGTGAGGGAATAAGGGACCTTTGAGGTATAGGAAAGAGGTTGGGGATATGGAGGGGAAGGGTATTGAAGGGGGTATGGGTAGTGGGGATTTTCAGTAGTGGGGCTGGGGGCTACCTCAACCAACTCCTCCTCCTCCTCGTCTTCCTCTTTGAAGTTTGAGTTTATTTAAGTTTCGCCAAAGACATCCTCTCTCTCTCTCTCTCTCTCTCGCTCCCCTCTCTCTCTCTCTCTCTCTCTCCCCTCTCCCCTCTTCTCTCTCCTCTCTCTCTCCGGGGCCCCCTACAACACATTTTTTCCCCCTCACATAAAAAAAATAAATATTAAAACCAACCTCACGTACGCTATTACAAGACTTTTTTCTGCTTTGGACCCGGACCACCTACCGGGGATGTCTGATTATCAAAATTTAAACCCAAAATTTAGACTCTTTTCCAATTTACCACCAAAAAAAGGGGTTTATATATGTTAAAACAAAAACAAAAAAGTCCCGAACAAAATTTGGGCCCACCCCCTTTTTTCTTTATTGCTTAACTGTCTTCTTTATAGGGATGCCAGTTTTAGCGGGGTTTTTGGTTTTTTTTTTGGTTTTCCCCGGGCCCCAGTCCTTTGATGTAAAAAAAAGAAAAAAAAAAATTTATTTCTTATGGGGTTCTTAGCCTTTTTTTTTAAATCTCGTCATTTTAATTTTTTCCATAAGATTTTTCAAATTTTGAGCAAAATTTAGCACAATTCAGTTAAAGTAAATTTAAGGGGACACCAGGAGGGACCCCCGGCTTTGGGACTTTGGGAGACTGATTTTGAAATGGGGCAAAAAAAAACCCCCCACACATATTCCCATTTTTGGGGGAATACATGTCTGGGGTTTGAGAATAGTTTTTTTACAGAACTTTTTGAAGACAACTCCCACTACCACCACCACGTTTAAATTTTCTTTTTTTATATATACAGACAAAAAAAAAAACCCCCAAATTTTTTTTTTTTTTTTTTTTTTTTTTTTTTTTTTTTTTTTTTTTTTTTTTTTTTTTTTTTTTTTTTTAAATTTTTGGGGGCCCAAAAAAACCAAAAAACCACACAACATTTAACGTTTTCCTATACCTAAAAAGCCCCTTATTCCCTAAACAAATAAAAGATAAGCCCCCTTTTCATCCCTTATCCTTCTATTAACACAACAAACAACGGGGTTAAAAAGGGGCCCCAAACAATAATCAAGGCATTTATATTTGCCAGTAAAAGGGAAAAAGTATCAGGACAAAGTGACCCACCCAAAAAATTTTTTTTCTTTAATATCAAATTTAAAAATATAAAAAAAGAAAAAGGGAAGTAATTTTTTTCCAAATTTTTTTGGGCGCTCGTAACGCTTTAAAGGGTTTTTTTATCGTCCTTGGCTGGGTCATAAAACCCCCCTCCATCCGCCCCCCACCCTCCCCCTTTTTCACCCCGGCCCTTTTTTACCCCTCAATCATCCATCATTTCTTTCTATGTTCCCTTTTTTTCCTCCTCCCAAAAATTTTTCCCCCCTATTTTTCTTTCCTTTTTTCACTCCCTTTTTTCCCTTTTTTCTTTTGTTTTTTATTTTCTGTACTCCCAATTTTTTTTTACTTTCATTTTTTTCCCCTTTTTTTTTTTTCTGTTTCCCCTGTTTCTTTTCTTCTATGTTGCCTATCCATTTGTGCCCCTTTTGTTCTATGTTTTTTTTCTATGGGTTTTATGTTCTGCTTGTTTTTAGTTCTGCTATGTTCTAGGGTTTTTGTATGTTCTATGTTCTTTTCTATGTTTATGTTTGCTTTCGTTCTATGTTTCCTATGTTATAGTTTCCCCCTATGGTTTCTTTTTCTTCTAGTTTCCCATCCCTTTTTTTTGTTTTTTATGTGCTTCCTATGTGCTCCTATGTTCATCCCTTTTTGCCCCTTTTTTTCTATGGTTGGCCCCTTTTCCCCCCATTTTTCTCCTTTTTATTCTATGTTTTCCTATTTTTCCTTTATTTTTTATTTTCCTTTATGTTGCCCATTCCCATGGTTTTTTTCCCTTTTATTTATGTTTTCCTATTTTTCCTCCTATGTTTCTTTTTTCATGTTGATACCAAAGTTTCCCAATTCCCTTGTTCCCCTTTTGTTCCTTTTCTTCAATGTTCTTATCCTTTTATGTTCCCCCCAATTTTTCTCCTTTTGTTCCTCCCATGTTACCCTTTTTTTTATGTTGCCCATCCTAGTTTCCCTATTTTTTCCTTGTTCTCTTATGTTCCCCCCTATTTTGGCTTTTCGTCTATGTTCCCCCCTAGGGTTTTGTTTCCCTCCCCTCCATAAACCACTCCCAAAGTTTTTCGAACCCCCAAAACTAGAAAGAACAATTAAAAAATAAAATAAATAAAAAGGGACACAGATTCAGACCATCAATCCATCAGTCATCAACATTTTCCCAAGGCTCCATTTTGTCTCCTCCATAACCATCTCACAAATTTTACTACAACATTTTTCGGACCCAAAGCTGACGAACAATAATATAAAAAGAGGGAGACAGACTCAGACATCCACTCACGTCTAACACTAATTAGAATCAATAAAAAGCGGATCAAGAAGGAAAACATCAGTAAAGGCAAGAAAAAACGAAACCGTATCTCATTGTTTGTTTCATAAGAACATAAGAAAGTAAGGAAGCTACAAAAGGCCCGCGAGACCTACACGAGGTAGTTCCTGTTAATTAACTTACTATATTCACCTCTTTCCCATCCATGAATTTATTCAGACTCCTTTTAAAGACCCGAAGACTCCTTTTAAAGACCCCAGACTCCTTTAAAGACCCCAACTCCTTTTAAAGACCCCAAGACTCCTTTTAAAGACCCCCAAGACTCCTTTTTTAAAGACCCCAAGACTCCTTTTAAAGACCCCAAGACTCCTTTAAGGACCCCAAGACTCCTTTTAAGACCCCGACTCCTTTTAATGACCCACAGACTCCTTTTAATGACCGCAAGACTCCTTTTAAGACCCAAGACTCCTTTTAAAGACCCCAAGGACTCCTTTTAAAAACCCCAAGACTCCTTTTAAAGACCCCAGACTCTTTTTAAGACCCCAAGACTCCTTTTAAAGACCCAAGCTCCTTTTAAAGACCCCAAGACTCCTTTTAAAGACCCCAAGACTCCTTTTAAAGACCCAGACTCCTTTAAAGACCCACTCTTTTAAAGACCCAAGACTCCTTTTAAAGACCCCAAGACTCCTTTAAAGACCCCAAGACTCCTTTTAAAGACCCCCAAGACTCCTTTAAGGACCCAAGACTCCTTTTAAAGACCCCGACTCTTTTAAAGACCCCAAGACTCCTTTTAATGACCGCAAGACTCCTTTTAAAGACCCCAAGACTCCTTTTAAAGACCCCAAGACTCCTTTTAAAAACCCCAAGACTCCTTTTAAAGACCCAAGACTCTTTTTAAAGACCCCAAGACTCCTTTTAAGGACCCCAAGCCTCCTTTTAAAGACCCAAGACTCCTTTTAAAGACCCAAGACTCCTTTTAAAAGACCCCAGACTCCTTTTAAAGACCCCAAGACTCCTTTTAAAGACCCCAAGACTCCTTTTAAAGACCCCAAGACTCCTTTTAAGGACCGCAAGACTCCTTTTAAAGACCCCAAGACTCCTTTTTAAAGACCCCAAGACTCCTTATAATGACCGCAGACTCCTTTTAAAGACCCCAAGACTCCTTTTAATGACCCAAGACTCCTTTTAAGACCCCAAGACTCCTTTTAAAGACCCCAAGACTCCTTTTAAAGACCCCAAGACTCCTTTTAAAGACCCCAGACTCCTTTTAAAGACCCAAGACTTTTAAAGCCCCAAGACTCCTTTTTAAAGACCCAAGACTCCTTTTAAAGACCCAGACTCCTTTAAAGACCCAAGACTCCATTTTAAAGACCCAAGATCCTTTAAAGATCCCAAGACTCCTTTTAGGACCCAGATCCTTTAAGACCCAAGACTCCTTTTAAGCAAGACTCTTTTAAGGACCCCAAGTATTCCTTAAAGTACCCAAGACTCCTTTTAACATGATCCCAAGACTCCTTTTAAGGACCCCAGATCCTTTTAAGGACCCAAGACTCCTTTAAAGACCCAAGACTCCTTTTAAGACCCCAAGACTTTTTTTAAAGACCCAAGACTCACTTTTTAAAGACCCCAAGATCCTTTTTAAGGACCAAGACTCCTTTTAAGACCCATTGACTCCTTTTAAGGACCCAAGACTCCTTTAAAGACCCAAGATCCTTTAAACCCAAGGTTAGGTTTCGTATCCTTTGTTCCTTTTCCTTCTTCCTCCAAGCTTAGCGAACAATCGATTAAAAAAAAAAAATAATAATAAAAGAGACAGATTCAGACCATCAATCCTGAAATCTTTTCCCCTCTATTCCTTGTCTTCCTCCTCATAACATGTCACTATATTTTCTTGGGCCTATTTCACTCTTTTTCACTTTTCTTTCTTTCCTTATTTCACTTTCATTCTTACACTCATTTTTTCACTTTCATTTTTTCACTCACATTTCTTGCTTTTTTCTCCTTGTTTTCCTACTCCAAACATTTTCAACATATTTTCTTTCCTTATTTCAATGTTTCCTCTTTTTTTCTAATTTTCTTCCTCCTTCCATAACTATTGCATCATAAATTTCCTCCCTGTTGTTTCCTTCTCTTTTCATTCCTATGTTTCCTTTCCTTCCTATGTTCCTTTTCTCTCTTTTTTCTCCTTTTTTCTTCCTATGTTCCTTGTTCCTCTTTTCTTCCTATGTTCCTTTTCTTCCTATGTTCTTTTCCTCCTCTTTTTATTCCTATGTTCTTTCTATCTTTCTTCCTATGTTCCTTTTCTTCATCTTTTCTTCCTATGTTCCTTTCTTCCTCTTCCCTCCTATGTTCCTTTTCCTCCTCTTTTCTTCTATGTCTTTTTCCTCTTTTTCTTTTTCCTGTTTCTTTCTTACTATGTTCCTTTTCCTCCTCTTTTTCTTCTATGTTCCTTTTCTCCTCTTTTCTTCCTATGTTCCTTTTCTTCTATGTTCCCTTTTCTTCCTCTTTCCTCCTATGTTCCTTTCCTCCTCTTTTTTTCCTATGTTCCTTTTCTTCCTATGTTCCTTTTCCTCTCTTTTTCTTCCTATGTTCCTTTTCCTCCTCTTTCTCTTTTCTTCCTATGTTACTTTTCCTTTTTTCTCCTATGTTCCTTTTCTCCTCTTTTTATCCTATGTTCCTTTTCCTCCTCTTTTTCTTCATATGTTTCCTTTTCCTTCCTCTTTTTCTCTCCTATTTCTTCCTTTTTCTCCTATGTTCCTTTTCCCTCTTTTTCTTCCTATGTCTGTTCTTCTATTTCCTTTCTCCTCTTTTCTCCTATGTTCCTTTTCTCCTCTTTTTTCTTCCTATGTTCCTTTTTTTCCTATGTTCCTTTCCTCCTCTTTTTTTCCTATTTTCCCTTTTTCCCTTTAACATCTTTTTCTTCTATGTTTCCTTTTCCCTTCTTTTCCTTCCTATGTTCCTGTCTTCCCCTTTTTCTTCCTATGTTCCTTGTCCTCCTCTTTTTTTCCTATGTTCCTTTTCCTCCTCTTTTTCTCCTATGTTCCTTTTCCCCTCTTTTCTTCCTAGTTCCTTTTCCTCCTCTTTTTTTCCTCTTTTCCCTTCCTATGTTCCTTTTTTCCTCTTTTCCTTCCTATATTCTTGTCTTCTCTCCATAACATGTTCACCTATTTTTTCTTTTCCTTTTTTCATCTTTTCTCCTTTTTAAAACCTTTTTTCCTCCTCCCATAACTATTCCATCAATATTTTCCCTCCTTTTATCTCCTATCAACTATTTATCAATCCTATTAATCCTATGTCCTATTTTCTCTAACTATTCCAATTATCCCTCTGTAATATTTCACAATGTTTCCCTTCTATTTCTCAAGTTTCCTCCTATTTCTCAATTCCCTCCTATTTCCTCTATTTCTCAAGGTTCCTCTTTTTCCCTTATTTCTCTATTATTTTATTCTCCATTTCTTCCTATTTTTTATTTTCTCCTTTTAGTTTCTTCTATTTCTTTCCTCCTATTTCTATTTCCCTCCTATTTCCTCCTATATTCTAAAGGGTTCCTCCTATTCTCAAGTTTCCTCCCAATTTCTCAAGTTTCCTCCTATTTCTCAAGTTTCCTCCTATTTCCAAGTTTCCTCCAATTTCTCAATTTTCCTCCATTTCTCAAGTTTCTTCCTATTTCTCAATTTTTCCCCCCATTTCTCAAGTTTCCTCCTATTTCTCAATTTTCCCTCCTTTTTCTCAAGTTTCCTCCCATTTCTCAAGTTTCCTCCTATTTCTCAAGTTCCCCCTTTTTCTCAAGTTTCCTCCTATTTTTAAGTTTCCTCCTTTTTCTCAAGTTTCCTCCTATTTCTCAATTTTTCCCCTATTTCTCAAGTTTCCTCCTATTTCTCAAGTTCCTAAAGTTTCTCCTCCTATTCTTCCTTCTGTACTTTTTTCACCAATTATTCCTCTCTTTTTCCTCCATTTCTACAACCTTTTTACCAAATATTTTTCCCCTTTCCCCAAAAATTGTCCAAAACGCCAGCTTTCCTTTGCTATAAAAAAGTGTCTGTGTTAGCCATAAAATTACGAAAAGTAACTGAATACACCAAATTAGTAGTCGACAAGGATACTAAACAGTTCTTACCTATAACATATTGCTTATATTCACTAAAAGTCGTCTAATAGTAGCCAAAATAACAATGGAAATTACGTTCTGGGTCTCAAGGGGTTAAACATGAATAGAACAGTAAAGATAGAGCTGGAAATTACCTTCTATTTTGAGCTAAGGATATAAAAACCACCTTGGAATGTCAATAACTGAGACATTTGACACACATTCAGACATCCACTCACACTAAACGCTCGATAAAAGTCAATAACAAGCCGAAACAAGAACAAAAACAATAGTAAAGGAGAGAAAACAAAACAAATCTCATTGTAACGTTATAAAAGCTAACTTATAGGACGAGAATTAGTATCGAGTGACATTACAAGATTAAGATTCGTACATTCAGACATCCACTCACACTAAACACGCGATAAAAAACAATAACAAGCCGATACAAGAACAAAAACAATAGTAAAGGCAAGAAAACAAAACCATCTCATTGTGCCGTTATAAAAGCTAAATTAAAGGACGAGAAAAAGTATCGAGGCACATGACAAGATCGAGATCGTGACGTCACTCGAGGGGGACCCAACTCAAGCTCAAGGGAAGCAAAGGGCGACTGGCCAAGGTCGCCTCCTAAGGGATTATTAATTGTCTCTCGTGACGCTAATATGTCAAACGTCTGTGACCTAATCTGACCTTGAGCCGCTGGAGGTCGCGTGTCAATGAGACGGGGGGGGGAGAGAGAGAGAGGAGAGAGAGAGAGAGAGAGAGGAGAGAGAGAGAAGAGAGAGGACGAGGAGAGGAGAGAGGAGAGAGAGAGAGAGAGAGGGAGAGAGAGAGAGAGAGAGAAGACGGTTATAGCAATGGAAATAAATAAAGCTACATAGCGAAAGGAGAGAGAGGAGAGAGAGGAGAGAGAGAGAGAGAGAGAGAGAGAGAGAGAGAGAGAGAGAGGAGAGAGCAGGGAGAGAGAGAGGAGACGAAGGGAGTGACACCTCTTCTCTCTCTCTCTCTCTCCTCTCTCTCTCTCTCTCTCTCTCTCTCTCTCACCACAAAAGGGAGCAGGTCCTTGTCAAGAGTCCTCATCAACCTATTCTTAGTCCTAGGTGTGAGAGACAAGGAGGAGGAGAGGAGGAGGAGGAGGAGGAGGAGGGAGGAAGAGGAGGAGGAGGAGGAGACATAATGAGGAGAGAGAGAGTAGGTGTTAAGGGCGGGGAGGAGGAGGAAGGAAGGAGGAGGAGGAGGGAGTACTAGAAGAAAAAATAGACTTACACAAGAAAATTATGTAGAAAGTTATGAAAAAGGGAGAAATAGTAAATAAAAGGAAAAAAAAGGAGAATAAAGGTATTAGCAGAGTTTTGTATCTTATGAATGAAAAGACGTGATAAAGATATGGAAAGAAGGAAGAAAAGGAAGATATAGAGTAGGCTGATAAGAATTAGGGAGATGAAAAGGAAGTCTGATGTTAAGATTATTGCAGTGGTGATTGGAGGAGGAGGAGGAGGAGGAGGAGGAGGAGGAGAAAGAGGAGAAGAAGAGGACGGAGGAGAAAGAAGAGAAGAAGAGGAGGAGGAAGAGGAGAAGAGGAGGAATACATAGGAGGAGGAGGAGGAGGAGGAGGAGGAGGAGGAGGAGAAACAAGTATAAGAGAAGGAGGAGGAAGAGGATGAAGAAGAAAGGAGGAGGAGGAGGAGAGGAGGAGGAGGAGGAGGAGGAGGAGGAGGAGGAGGAGGAGGAGGAGGAAGAGGAGGAGGAGAGGAGGAGGAGGAGGAGGAGGAGGAGGAGGAGGAGGAGGAGGAGGATAGATTGATCGAACAGAATCCTATCTCTTGACCTCTCATCTCTCGCCTTTCTGGACACACACACACACACACACAACACACACACACACACACATCACAAGGAATGCTCACTCACTCCACAGAAAGACGCTCCTAATTAAGGTCCTAATTAAGACGTCATTCCAAAAACCAAAAAAAAAAAAAAAAAACTTTGACTTTCCTCTCAAATCAAAAAGTGTCATTTAATTCCCTAAAAAAAGAAGAAAAATAGCAGTTCGATTCCTTCCTTGCAGTGAATTGGCGCGAAAATAAACTAACTGCGACATTTCAATTCGATTTAAAAAAAAATATATATCGAACATAAACTACGAATTCACAATTTGAGCGGAAATTTCTAATGGAGGAAAAAATATTGTCAACTGTCCTAAACTTCAAAGCTTCCAGGTCCGTAAAGTCCAGCATGTTACTAGCCTGGACGAGTATGGGTATCCTTAAAGCGAGAGAAAAAGTATGTCAATTGAAAGGTTTAGTCCAACATACTCTTAGAAAAGAAGGGAGGAAAAGGGTAGAAAAAGGGAGTTTGTAGTGATGAAATACTGCTACCCTTTTCTACCCTTACAAATATACCCTTTTTTCAACCCTAAATACCCTTTTCCAACCCCAAATATACCCTTTCTCATCCCTCTCGTCTAAAAAGGGTAGATAAAGGGTAGATGAAGGGTATAATCGGCAGCATCTACCTCCAGCTTGGACATGGGGTTTAAAAAGGTAGAGATGGTGCGATGTAACATTTCTACCCTTAATATATACCCCTTATTTCTGAGTGTGTACAGGTACTAGAATCAATGTTACGAATACAGAAGCTATGAATAAATACTCTCTTTTCTTTCTCTTTAAGACATACAAGATGCTTTGTTGAACTGCCTTTACTCTTGTGTGCGGGTAGAGAAGAGTTTACTATTGCAAAATGTATGATAAATTCCCTTTCTTTCTCATTCTCTCTTATTCTATCATAATAAATACTCTTTTTCTTCTCTTATAAATTTTGTATTCAATTGCCTTTATCTTTTGTTCGGGGAGAAAAAAAGTTTACAATATAGCGGAGTGAACATTTCCTTATTTTTCTCATTCTCTGAGTGGATTTAGTGAGCGGTTTTTCATCTACTTTTCCTTTTATTCGGAAGATAATATTTTTTATGGCGAAATATAGTGTAAATTACCTTTCTCTCGGTGGTTTAGGGAGTGTTTTTTCATGTATCTGTCCTTGTATTACATAAGAACATAAGAACATAAGGAAGATAAGGAAGCTACAGAGCCGCGAGACCTACACGTGGTAATTCCTGTAAAATTCGTATATTCGGGAGAGAAGAGTTTACTATAGGGAACAGCGGTAAAAATTTTTTTTGTATCGGTGTTTTATAAGTGTTTTTTTCATCTAACTTTCCTTGTATTCAGGTAGAGAAGAGTTTTACGATAGCAACAGCGGTAAAATTCGTTGTTCGGTGGTTTAATAAGATGTTATTTTTCATCTACCTTTCCTTGTATTTCGGTAGAGAAGAGTTTACGATAGCAAAAAGCGGTAAACATTTGTTTGTATCGGTGGTTTAATAAGTGTTTTTTTCATCTACCTTTCCTGTATTCAGGTAGAGAAGAGTTTACGATAGCAACAGCGTAAAATTCGTTGGTTCGGTGGTTTAATAAGTGGTTTTTTTCATTCTACCTTTCCTTGATTCAGGTAGAGAAGGGGTTATATAGCAAACAGCGGTAAATCGTTGGTTTGGGGTTTAATAAGTGTTTTTTTCATCACCTTCCTTGTATTCAGGTAGAGAAGAGTTTATGATAGCAACAGCGGTAAAATTGGTTGGTTCGGTGGTTTAATAATGTTTTTCTTCCATCTACCTTTCCTTGTATTCCGGTAGAGAAGAGTTTACGATAGCAAACGAATAGATAAATTCCTTTGTTTATCGGTGTTTTTAGAGTGCGAGTAAGTACAATGGACCGACTGGGCGCCAACAGCCCCAAGCGGGAATAATACTTTAACACGACTTTTGGAATCACTGAGAGAAACTGAGGCCGGAAAGCAAGCTTAGCAAGACTCCCTCAGCGCCCTTTTGTCCCTCAGATCTGCTAAGTAAGAGTGGAAGGCCAAAGTGAAAGTGGCAAGGCAAGTGGAAAAGTGGCACAAGAAGAAAGTGGAAGTGAGAAGAAAGGCACAGTGGAAAGTGGCAGGAGGCAAGTGGAAGTGGCAAGTATAAAGTGGAAAGTGGAAGGCCAAGTGGGAAGATGGCAGCAAAGTGAAAGTGGCAGGTAGCAAGTGGATAGTGGCAATGGAAGGCTCCGCTAATGCCAGGTGGTGGAATCAGAACCGCGAGTGACTATATTATTTTTTCTACAGGATAAAAATTTCACCACATAGGCAAACCTGAATATGGACCCCAAAATAAGCGGAAAAACCCCAAAGTAATCTATATTAATAAAACGCGAAAGTGCTGTGTATAATGTTCTGTGTGGTGTGGTGTGTGTGTGTGTGTGTGTGTGTGTGTGTTGTGTTGTGTGTGTGTGTGTGTGGGTTGTTGTGTGTGTTGTGTGTTGTGTGTGTGGTATAGGTTTCCGCCATTTCCGTCCCGGTAGGTTCCGTTCCGCCCCCCCCTTGGCGGAATCCGTATCATAATGGCAAACATTTTTGGAACCAGGTTGACCAGGGGAATCGTTTTAATTAAAAAAGGAAATTAAAAATTAAAAAAAGGAATAAAAGCCCCCACTTATGGGATGATATTCCCGATCACTTATTTTTTTTTTTTTTTTTTTTTTGTTTATAGTAGCCTATTACGAGAATTGTGAAAAAAAAAGTGGGTTGGCGAGAATGAGGAAGGAAAACCTTGATGTATGGGTGATGGTAATGGATGAGTGAATGGTTGATGGGTGGGGGGGGGTGATGGTAATAGGGTGGTTGGGGTGATTGGGTGAGGAATGGGTGAATGTTGGGGAGGGGAATAAATAGATGGGGGGTGATGGGTAATGGTGAGTGAATGGGGTGGGGGGGTGATGGGTAAATGGGGTGAGTGATGAGTTGGGGAGAATGGTGGGGGTGATGGGTAATGGGTGATATGATGGGTTGGGGGGGGGGGGTGATGAAATTGTGGGTTGGGTTGGTGGTGGCGTTACTTAATCCATTCATTACTACCATTTCTACATGAAAATTAAACAACAGTTACTACAGTCCATGATTTCAGGAAAGTATAATGGGGATTGGGCATATCTGGAGTCTGCAGATACCCCTGGAGACTGTGTTTTGGTTGGGGGGCCGAAGGCCCACCACCTCTCTGTGGGTTTTGGTGGGGGGGTGGTTTTGGGACCAAAGCCCACCAATAGCCCCTCCGCAGTAGATAGCCAAAAAGTCCGCCCGGAGGGCGGGCTTTTGGGCGGCTAGTTAAAAAAATAAAAGAGAACTCAAAGAAAAAATGATCAGCTGGCGAAAATGATCGTTTGCACAACAGTTTGTGATAGTTTTTTAATAGATAGATGTTTTGGAAGCCGAGCCAGAATTTAAACGTTTTTTTTGTTGACTACAGTAATAACCCAACTTTTACTTTTTTTTTAATTATCCCTCACATCGCACCTGAATATGACCCACAAATATAACTTTTTTTTTTTTTTCTCTCATAAATCTTTATCTCCGTATTCATTAAAACTAAGATAACATTATATTAATTGCCATGGTTTTTCATTAGTAACTCTTTCGGTTAGTAAAACAACCAGTAAGGATACCCATTCAATCGGTCCAGGCTAAAATATGGCTGGGACGTAATCAAGCAAATCAAGCCATGCATTGTGACTACATTTTCCCACTATGACCAAGCGTACTACCTTAGGATAGATCCCCATCCTCGTCCAGCGCTAAGAATGTGTGCTTGCAACGTAAATATCAAAAGCAAGATCATCAGCCATGCATATTTGACTCATGTTCATATTTATTTCCATTACCAGCACGTACTACTACTACCTTAGGATAAACTAACCCATCATCGTCCAGGGGCTAAAACGCTAAGAATGTGCTGTTGCGCAAAAAACGTATATCAATATCAACAAACAAGCCATGAGCATGTGACCGACTCATAATTTTCATTTCCCTACACTTAAAAATCCACTAACTAATACCAACTAACCCAGCGTACTAACTAAACTACTATACCTCCTTAAAGGATACACCATCAATCCAGAAATAATAAATAAAACCATAAAAATTACCATCAAAATAATATAAAATAAATACCCTATTTGTAAAAACCCATCACCATCATCGGTTTCATCGATCGGTCCACAGGAGGGCTAAAGATATGCTTGGACCCTCCTAATATACTGGACTATATTTACCCTTGCTGGGACTATCTCTCTCTTATTTGGACTATATTACTATACTATCTTTTTCTAACCTACTCTTTCTTCTATTATTAACCTACCTTACACCAACAAACAAGTACCAAGGGAAGCCCGCAAACAAACAACAAACACAAACCAAAATATTAAAAAAAACTTTTTAAAAACTTTCTTTTTTTGATTTTTTTACTTCTTTCCTAATTTTAAACTTTTAACTAACTTTTTCCTATTTTTTTTTTTGATTTTTATTAATTTATTTTTTTAAAATTATTTATTTTGTAAGAAATTTTAAATAATTTATTGCATAATACAAAACAAATAAAGGAAACAAACAATGATCAAACCTCAAACTTTTTATAGAATTAATATTTTTAAAATTTATATTTATTTTTTTAACCAACTTTAATTTATGACAACAAAGTCAACATACACAACATGAAAACACCGAGCACCAAGCACCAAAAGACACCAGTGCGTGGAACCAAAAAAACCCAACTCCAAAAAACAGACTCGAGGGGTTGCCAGGGCAGGGGATAAAACACAATTTCAATGAGATTTAGGATAGAGGAGAGAGGAGAGAGAGAGGAGAGAGAGAGAAGAGAGGAGGAAGAGAGAGGGGAAGAGGGAGGAAGGGAGGAGAGAGGAAGGAGGAGAGAGAGAGATAGAGAGACAGAGGAGAGAACAGAATACAGAACAGAAGAACAGACCGCTACAGAGACATACAGACAGAAGAGACGACAGACAGACAGAGACAGACAGAGACAGGACAGACACGAACCAGACAGACAGACAGAAGGAGAGAGAGAGAGAGAGAGGGAGAGAGAGAGAGAGGAGAGTGAGAGAGAGGAGAGAGGAGAGGGAAAGGAGAGAGAGAGAGAGAGAGAGAGAGAGAGTAGTGAGAGGAGAGAGACAGAGAGACAAGAGGACAAGAGAGACAAGAAGAACAGCGAGACCAGAGACAGAGACAGAGAGAGACAGAGGGAGGACAGAGAGAGACAGACAGACACTACAGACAGAGAGAGAGACGCAGACAGACCACAGACAGCCAGACAGACACAGACAGACAGAGACGAAAGCTACAAGAGCTTTCTGCGGCAAACAACCGGCAGCAGCGACGCAATAGACAGCGACTTTACTACTACTACCTACTACTAGACTACTATACTACTACTTCGTTGTTACCACCAAGGTAAAATGCCTTTATTGTATAATTACTACTTAGTTTACATCCTTCATCAAACTACTAGTGACACCACCATCAATATTGCTATATTGCCGTAAATATTCTGCTAAACAAACTTTAATTATTAATTTATATTATTACTATACTATTGTTATTATTATTAAATTCCATTAACTTACTACTACTTCTGTTATTACTTACTACTACTATTACTACTAATGACTTTACTACTACTCCTACTACTGTGCGTTAACAACTACTATGTGGTTTACAACTCTACTATTATTATAAATAATTTTTTTTTCATTAATAATAAATATCCTTATTATTATTATTATTATTATTTACATCCTTTCATAATTTTTTTATTATTATTTATTATTATTATATTATCTTTCATAATTTTTTATTATTATTATTATTATTATTATCTTTCATAATTTTCGATTGTTAATGTTATTATTATTATGGTGGCCATACTGGTGATGGTAGTTTTGGTAATTATTAATCTTTTATTATTTTTATATTATTGTTATTAACATTGTTGTTGTTGTTATTTATTTATTATGATTATTTATATTTAATTATATTTATTAA
The DNA here is from genome assembly GCA_016584305.1 of Chionoecetes opilio. Classification (NCBI taxonomy): domain Eukaryota; kingdom Metazoa; phylum Arthropoda; class Malacostraca; order Decapoda; family Majidae; genus Chionoecetes; species Chionoecetes opilio. The sequence continues at coordinate 243,007 of JACEEZ010016557.1, forward strand.
TATTATTATTATTGCTTGTTTTTATTGCTTTTGTAGCTATTACTTATTTAACTAGTTTATTAACTATTTTTTTTGCCTATTTTTCTGCTGCTGCTACCAGGATAAAAATTCTAGTATTTACTACTACTATATTATTATAATATGTTAAAGTATTATATATGTTATAACACTATACTAATTAAAAATTACTATTAATTAATTATTACCTTTTTGTTTATTATTATTATCATTATTACTATTAATTTATTATTATTATTTTTTTTTTTTTTCCTTTTAATTAATTATCAGTAGTAATTAGTATTATTGGATATTATTATTATTATTATTGATTATTATTAATTATTAAATTACCTATATTAGCGACCACTCTACCATATTATTACTACTGTAGTGTCCTCTACTACTACTACTACTCACTGACTAACTACCTACTAATACTACTACTACACTACTACTACTACTACTACTACTACTATCTCATAATATACAATATTCCATAATATTTTGTGAGTGCTATTCTACTTTATTTCAATATTATTTCTTTCTATTTCTATTTCTTTCTAACAACTTTTCTTATTATATTTATTAATATTATTATTAGTTTATTATTATTATTGCTACTACTTATTACTACTAATGCTTTAACTGTGTATTAAACAATTACTGTAACTGTGTGTTAAAATTGCTACTATCTTTGTTTAATAGTTCCTGTTACATTTGTTATTATTATTAATTTTATTATTATTGCATATTTTATGCTATTATTATATTATATTATTATTATTAATTGTTATTACTAGTTTATTTCCATTTACTACTTCTTTTATTATTGTTATTATAGTTGTAATGGTGATGTAATTATCAATTAATTAATAATTATTATTTTTTAAAATATATTATTTTTATTATTATTGTTATCACTATTATCATTATTATTATTAACTAAGATTATGGAATTGATGTTGTAAGTAACTATTATTACTTAACTCTTGTTACCTATTTTTTATTTTATGGCTAACCACTGATCAAAACCTCTCAATTCCTACTATCATTATTTGTATGTTAACTTTTAAAACATAACAGCTAAAACACCTAACTCTTACAATTAATAGTATCGCGTCATTATTTACTATTATATTATTAATTATCTATTCTTATTATCTATTATTATTATTATTATTATTATATTACTATTTTAGTCATTATTGCTATTATTATTATTTATTATAATTACTATATTATTTATTATTGTTACTATTGTTTCATTATTAATTATTATTATTATTATTATTATTATTATTATTATTATTATTATTATTATTGCTATTGCTATTGTTATTACTAATTACTATTATTATTATGGACTCTAAAACTAATTCATTGTTATTATCATTAAGTATTAAACAACACTATTTTACTATTTCATCATCATTATTATTTAGTTCTTTTTTTTTATTTCATTATTATTATTTTATTATTTCCTCATTCTTATTCATTTTTATTTTCGGTTAGTATTCCTGTTATGGATTATGATAATTATTATTATTGTTATTATTATTATTATTATTATTATTATTATTATTATTTATTATTATTATTATTCATTATTATATTTATTGATTGTTGTTGCTTTTGCTCTGCTACTAACGGTTACTTTGGCCGTACTCCTATCAGTGTTATTCACTTTTGTTCTCAACGGTCCTGGCGGTGACTTATAAACATACATTTTCCAACATCCACAAGTCGGACACAAACCCGGTGCCGCTTTCAAATCACTACTAGCATTTTCTCACTTTTTTTCTTCTTTGCATCGCTACTTACCTTTCTCTAGCTTGGCTTCCTTTTTCCCTTTTTCATCCTCTTTTCATGATCATGGATGATTTGACACAATCGGCAAATGAAGTTAATCTTTAATTTTTGTAATTAATTTTTATGGAAATCATAAATCAGGACTGCCTGGCCACATGGGACCTTTAACCAACTCTCTTTCATCAAAGTATTATGATTGTATATCCAAACTTACAATGATCTCATTTCGAGGAAACCCCAGGATTCTACTAAAATAACAAATTTTTTTTTCTTCATATTAACGATCATTATAACTAAAAATACCTGATCAATAGCCAAATCATAACATTCCTAAAAAATGCCTCAATTCATCTCCAGATATATAGCTGTCACAGAAACTTGGCTGACTATAATAACAAACATCCTATTTCTACTCTTCATGAATTTCCCCTTTCCTGGGTAATCACTCCTATCATCTTGTCAGGAACACTAGGGCTCAAACACAAGGAGGTGTTTTCTTTATGTTGTGCTGACAAGTTTAAAAATCTGAACAACAGTTAATGATTTAACATGTTATCAAATAATTGACATTGAATTACTTACTATTAGAATATAATTACTGAATCAATCTAGTTTTTCTCCCCTGATTTGTGCAATATAAGACAAATAGTAAACATATTGCGGTAGTAGACCGAATTCACGAATGTCATAAATACAGCATAACAAAGACAAAGCAAAACAGAATAAATAATACTCATGGGGAGACTTTTATATAAACTTACCCTTACCTTGAGCATACAACCCTATACAACCAACAAATACCAACAAATAAACTTTCTATTTCTAGCAAACATTCAAACTTTAAATTTTTGTTCCTCACAATCTCCAGACCCCACTAGATTTCCCCCAGATAGTTTTTAATTTGGGTGAACCTTCCTCTCCCTCCCCTAGACCATATATCACTAATTTTTTGTGGAAAGTTTTAACCCGCAGGAGTATTTGTACCTTTTCCATTTCGGACCATCCTTCCCTATTTTTTCCTTAAATATTTTCCTTCCCCCAAAAAAAAAAAAAATCAAAGCTCAATAAAATAGAATCAGTCCAGACATGTAACCCGTAATAATAAGGAGCTTTTTCTCCTTCCTCTCAAAAACTTCCACACCATATTATGAACACACTCTTTATCTCACAAGAGATAAATTTAAACTTTAAATACATTTCTAGACAAACATGAGTAATTTATTTATTTATTTATATACAATGAAATGTTTCCCATAAAAACAAAAATCTTTCTGAAACGGGCTACATAAACCCTTGATTAACGTCAGCATCTGTAATTAAAAAATCCGATATAAATCCGTCAAGGGACGTACCAAAAATAATTCTATTTAAGATATAAAATAGTGTTGTTCCCTCCTAAATTATTATAAAAAAAAATACCCAATGTCTAAATAGGATTATAAAAAATCATAAAATTATTTCATACTATATGCCCGATATTTACAAACTTAAAAAAAATGATACACGCAAAATACTGGAAAAACCATAAATCAGGCTTAAAAATAACTATAAAAAAAAAAAAAAAACTTTATCTTTCCAAAAGGTTACATGACAATGAATAATCAAGTAATTGAGATGCCCATCCGATATTGCAGAGGCCTTCAATAAGTTATTATACGATATTGCTTCCATTTTAGATAACAACATTCCCACCTTCCGATATTAAACCACTTGAACTTTCCTTTTACTGAGAGGTAATTATCCACAGCAATGATTGTTCCTCCTCCAGTACTACCACAAAGACTTGCAGCTGTAATAAAACTCGTCATTAAAAACAAAAAAGTGTAATACCCCATGAAATTTCCGTCTTATCCTCCCTAAAAGCTAATAAAGAACAAATAGCTGTTCATTATCAATCTGTTCAACCAGTCCATCGAAAAAGGAATTTTTTCTCACCTCAATGTTTAAAACAGGCAACCCGTAATCCGATCCCTATTATAAAAAAGTCCAAAAGACAACATTGCCACTTACAGACCAATATCACTGCTAACACCTCTCAAAACTATTCGAGAAAAATTAAATGAAAAAATTTAAATTCTATTAATTTCCTTAACAAAAAATCTATATCAACACAGAAACAATTTGGTTTTCGCGACAAGGCTTTTGAGTACCTTTAGTGCTCTGGAACCGCCTTCACACCATAACATCTACTCTGCCGGCCTTGGATGTCAAACATTACAATGCTCACTATTTATATAGACTTTAAAACATAAAGCTTTTTTTGATGAATACAGGTGAAACCATGAATATCTTACTACAAATCTTGTACTAGGACAAAAATGAAGACTTATGGTATACCGTGGCCATCATACATTACTGGTTCGAGGAGCAGGAGATATTACCCCTCACCGGTAAACCCAAGTACAAAATTTAGAATTGTCTATCTATAACCACTCAACATAGTAGTAACGGAGTCCCTCACATGGTAGTGTCCCTCGGGCCTCGAGGTTCCCATTTTATTATTTTCCTTATCTATATAAAATGATTCTCACCGGCCAAGATGTATTAAAAATCAAAATTTAAAAAAAAAAACATACTTTTTTGCTGATGACCTCTACGTTATTCATTATACTGTGCCCAGACCCCTACAATCCTTTTGATAGAAAACAAGCCAGACCAATACCTTCTCGAACATTTTTATAAATGTGTTTTTGAGTAAATGACTACCGTCAAATTTAAACAAAACCTTATTAATAAATGCTCTTTACCCACAAAGGCGAGACTACAATTCTTTCCTACTCTGAATACAACAACAAAAAAATAGTCATCCACAGAACTAACCAACACAAACTACTGAGGTTAACTTTTGATGATAACATATTATCCGTTAAAAATAAACACACAATAATGAAATTCTGTCTTAAATTGGTCTGAACGTATCTTCTATTAATATCAAATTGAGACTCTTATCTAATAGTATACCTTAAATTCTCTATAAATGGACCATGTATTGCCAGCCACACTTTCACAAATATTGTAGTACTTCCAAGGTCTGGTGCAACAACATAGCCCACTCATTTACCTTCCCCACTGTTCCGGCTATAAAGAAATAATTAGGAATCAAATTAAAATTTCGGGCCCTACTTTGATCATACTCACCCTTTAAATTTAAGAATATGAACATCTTGAAATTATTTTGACATAAAAACAAATTACAGATTGGAATATTAATATGCACAAATTAAGTTATTACTTAGGTGGCATTATATTAAAACTTGCTCCCTGCAACAGAATAAACCCCCCACCCGCAACTGTGAACCACCCATCCCGTGTACCAACACATAACCTGACAGTTTTTTTTCAACACGCACAGCCTACTACCTGTCCCAAGATATGGAATAAAAAAATATACCCGACTCCTGTTAAGACCATAACCAACATTATGTTTCATTTTAAAAAAAAGGCAAATAAACAAAGAAGTAAATTTTATTGTCCCAATAACTGAAAAGATATTTGTTTAATTATTTGTTCTAAACATTTTGTTCTAATATATTTCCAATGAGGGTCCATGTTAGGATTTATTATAGTGCCAACAAATACATGTTATTAGCATTTCTAAACAAATGAAATTTTTTGGAAGGCATTGTCTATGTATTTCTCCCCCTCCTGATTTTTTTTTTTTTTTTTTTTTTTTTTTTTTTTTTTTTTTTTGTTTTTTTTTTTTTTTGTTTTGTTTTTACCAACTAACCTTGTTTTTTTTTTTTTATTTTTTTCTTTTTTTTTTTTTTTTTTTTTTTCTTGGGTTTTTTTTTTTTTTTTTTTTCTTCTTCTTTTTCTTTTTTCTTTTATGTAATTGCTACTGACGTCCCTAGATAAACAACTTGTTTTGTAAACTTACAGAGATGCTGATCGCGGCCCGAATAACCGTATGGGCTTGCTTACAACCAATTATGTTATATAACTTTATGAAGGATGAAGGGTGAACGTCTCCTGCCGCACGTTGACGGTCATTGATGTTGGTGTTAGTTGACCTTCAGTAGGCACGTCATGAACATAAGGGTTAAGGGAGGTGGCAAAGTGATGAGGTTTAGATAACATTCCTCCCTCGATCAGAATGTCAAGGCTATCTTAGACTAGAGTAAGTCACAGCAAAGGAAACGCAGCAGCAATTTGGGAGCATAATCACCTTTACGACCATCATTCAACGGCCATAAAGTGGTCCTTGGGGTGGCATCTTATCAGCCTGGCCCTCACGCCGGCGGTCTTTATCACTTGTTTACTTACTGGTGACGGCGGGGTGAGAGTGGTGTAGAGGCGCCTAGAATAGGAATATGGTGGATGTTGGGATGCAAAACTGGTGGAAATTCTCTCTGCCTCTCATAGAGAGCTCTATTCTTTACAGACGTAAACTACAATGTTAAAAGGAATGATGAAAATATTCACACTTACACAGCACAAGATGGATCTTGTATTGAAACAAAAGAACATGTTAGAGATCTGGGAATTATCCTAAGCTGTGAGGGAGATTTGGCGACCCACATAGCCAGTGTGGCTAAGAAAGCTCGAAGCCAGGCAGGCTGGATCTTACGGACCTTTAGAACGCGAGACACTTTACCTACGTTGACGCTTTACATATCCCCCGTCACCCCATTGCTGGAGTATGGTTGTCAACTTTGGAGTCCTTGGAAAGTGGGAGAAAAACTGCTACTGCTACTAGAAGCAGTTCAGCGCTCATTTACAAGTAAGATCGCTAATATTCGGCACATAGATTACTGGGAAAGATTACAAACATTAAATATGTACTCACTTGACAGACGGAGGGAAAGATATTTCATTTTATATATTTACAAAATACTGATTGGCCATACAATAAACAACCTGAATATCAGTTTCTATAACCATCAACGCCTGGGTCGCCTCTGTTATGGTGGGAGGGCACACTCCAGAGCAGCCACCAGGATCAAGACACTCAAAGAAAAGGCGTTCGCGACAAGAGGGCCACTTATCTTTAACCCCTTCACGCCCAGATCTTTCCTTTGCTAATTAAAATCGTCTGTTGTTAGCCATAAAATTACGAAAAAAAACTAAATAAACCAAATTAGTTAGTGGACAAGGATACTAAGCAGGTCATATCTATAAAATATTGCTTATATTCATTAAAAATCGTCTTATGGTAGCCAAATTACAATGGAAATTACGCTCTGGG
>JACEEZ010016557.1:252500-265000 GCA_016584305.1 Chionoecetes opilio
GCAGGTGTAGCGTCGTGCAGGAGTCAAGTAGTTGTTGGCTTTACTGACATGGAAGGGGAGGGAGTTTTTCACGCTGGTGGCTTATTATTGCTGTCAACACGATGCGGATCACTGGATGTTCGACTGTAATTTGCCTCAATAATGCACAGTGGGAAGAACCTGTCCATGTTCCAATAAACTGTACATTATAAATATAGTTTTACAATTTGCCAGCAAGGGTTAAGGAAAAGCGTCTGATTTCTTGCACACCATTTATATAACATCATGTAGCTGTTTGTGATAATTATATTTTTAATTCGGTAGATTTTGCACGCATATCGAATCAAGATATTAATTGATTTGTGTTTAATCCTATTAGTGACAATTGTGATCTTTGATATATTTTTTTTAATTCATTTAGATATATAGAACGAACGTTATGTTATGAACCCTGGACATGAATTATACCGTGTTAATTGTTATTGATTCAGAATTCTTTAACCCCTTCATGCTCAGATCTTTCCTTTGCTATAAAAAATCGTCTGATGTCAGCCATAAAATTACAAAAAGTAACTAAATATACCAAATTAGCTAGTGGACAAGGATTCTAAGCAGGTCATATCTATAAAATATTGTTTATATTCACTAAAAAATCGTCTAATGGTAGCCAAATTACAATGGAAATTACGTTCTGGGTTTCAAGGGGTTAAGTGATCACCACACATATTTGTTTCTTTCTTTTTCCCAGGCAAATCAACACCTATCACCCACCTTATAGTCGTTCCCCTCACATGCTCAGGAACCTTTATTATTCCCAAGTCTGTCTTCTATAACGAATCTGTCCTTAGTACTCTTAAAAAGTATCTGCATTTACACTACCTTCCATACGCCCTCTTGTAGCTTCTTTATGTTCTTATGTTCTTATGTTCTTATGTTCTTATGTACCTTCCGCAGATTGATCGTTTCTTCTCTCTTTGTAATCTAATTCCTTTCTCCCCATCTTTTTCCATGCCGATCCTGCTCTCCTTCAGGTCTTTCATGCGTCCGTCCGTCTTCCTCATCAGAACATAAGACAACTAGGGGAGGGGGGGCACTCAGTACAGCGCATACCTCCGCCCGAATATAAAAAAGTAAAAAATAAATAAATATATATATATAAAAATTTTTTTTTTTTTTTTTTTAAATAAATAAATAAATAAATATATATATATATATATATATATATATATATATATATATATATATATATATATATATATATATATATACATATATATATATATATATATATATATATATATATATATATATATATATATATATATATATTATATATATATATATATATATATATATATATATATATATATATATATATATATATATATATATGCACTCAGTATGAGCGCATACCTCCGGCCGAATATTTCATCAATTGGTTGCCATGGCAACACTTTTCTATAGATTTCATCCAAAATTAAATCAGTCCTTCCTTATACCAAATAGACTTGGTATACCGAGTTTGGTCCAAATCTATTCGTAACTTTTCGAGAAATCCTGTACACTAACAAACAGACAGACAGACAGACAGACAGACAGACAGACAGATCGGGGTGAAAACATAACCTCTCCAACTTCGTTGGCGGAGGTAATAAGGAAGCTGCAAGAGGCCGCGAGACCTACACGTGGTAGTTCCTGTTGCTTAACACTACCTACATCCACCTTTCTACCCACTCTCCCTTGGATGCTCAACATACAATGCTCACTATTTATATAGACTTTACTAAAGCTTTTGATACAGTGAAACATGATATCTTACTACAAAAATTGAAACATTATGGTATACGTGGCATCATACATGACTGGTTTAGAGACTACCTCACCGATAGAACCCAAAGTACAAAATTTCAGAATTGTCTATCTATACCTCAACATATTCAGTACGGAGTCCCTCAGGGTAGTGTCCTCGGTCCCATTTTATTCCTTATCTATATAAATGATCTCCCAAATGTATTTACAAATTTAAAAGCAATACTTTTTGCTGATGACTCTACTTTATTCATTACTGGTGCAGACCCTACATCCTTGATAGAAACAGCCAACCAAGACCTAGAACATTTTTATAAATGGTGTTTGAGTAATAGACTAACCGTCAATTTAAACAAAACGTATAATATGCTCTTTACCAACAAGGCGACTAAAATTCTTCCTACTCTGTTATACAACAACAATGTCATCAACAGAACTAACCAACACAAACTACTAGGTGTAACTTTTGATGATAACATATCCTTTAAACCACACATTAATTAATTATGTCTTAAATTGTCTAGAATCGTATCTCTATTATATCAAATTAGAGATCTTATGCCTAATAGTATACTTAAAATTCTCTATAATGCCCATGTATTGCCACACTTTCAATATTGTACTCCAGTCTGGTGCAACACATATCCCACTCATTTACTTCCCCTGTTCCGGCTACAAAAAAAATAATTAGGATTATTACAAGTTCGGGCTACTTTGATCATACTCACCCTTTATTTAAGAATATGAACATCTTGAAATTATTTGACATAAACAAATTACAGATTGGAATATATATGCACAAATTAGTTACTGGTGGTCATTATATTAACTTGCTCCCTCAACATAACTACCCCACCCGCAACTGTGAACACCTCCGTGTACCACAACATAACCTGACAGTTTTTCAACACTCACTAGCCTACTCTGGTCCCAAGATATGGAATAATATACCCGACTCTGTTAAGACCCTACCAACATTATGTTCATTTAAAAGGCAATACAAAAAGTATTTATTGTCCCAATACTGACAAGATATTTGTTCTAATATTTGTTCTAATATATTTCCAATGATGGTCATGTAGATTTATTATAGTGCCAACAATACATTTTATTAGCATTCTACAAATGAATTTTTGAGCAATTGTCTATGTATTTCTCCTGTTTTTTTTTTTTTTTTTTTTTTTTTTTTTTTTTGTTTACCTTTTTTTTCTTTTTGTTTTCTTTTTTTCTTCTTCTTTTATGTAATTGCTACTGACGTCCTAGATAAACTTGTTTGTAAACTACAGAGATGCTGCCCGAATAGCCGTATGGCTTCGTATGGGCTGCTTACACAAATTATGTTATATAACCTTATTAACGTATGTATTATGGTAAGCATATTAAAGTGTTTCAAGTGTTTCAAGTGTTACCCCCTCCATGAAATTTTCTAGCCTCCTTTTGTAACTCCCTATTGACTCCGGACTAACTACCTGATGACTAAGTCCATTCCAATAATTTGCAACCCTATTTGTGGACCAGTTTCTCCCTATTTCTTTTTTAAAGCTTCGTTTTTCCAGTTTGAATCCGTTACTTCTTGTTCTCTCTTTATCCCTCCATTCCTCCTCGTCCTTCCTTCTACTCTTCCCTTCCCTGCGTCCACTCTGCCTTCCCGCTAGCCCTCCCTCCTCAGGCCGGCAACGCCACCCGAGGCTTGCTGCTTGATGGACTCACTCAGATGTTTAGACTCACGACTTTACTCACAAATGCACTCAAGAGTCTCCTTCCAAGCCTTTACACACACACACACACACACACACACACACACACACGCACGCACGCACGCACGCACGCACGCACGCACGCACGCACGCACGCACGCACGCACGCACGCACACACACACACACACACACACACACACACACACACACACACACACACACACCGTCACCGTCCGTGTGGTTCAGTCGGTTAGGGCGCCCGACATCATTCTGTGGTCCGGCGCTCGATCTCCGACCCCGCTCATTCCTGGGGATTTTTCCACTGAAATTCAGGCGGTACTGTCCCCCTTGAGCAAGGGGATGGGTGTCTGTGGTGTGTGAGGTCCCAGCATTACCCAAAGATCGGTAATAATGAGTTCCAAGCTCGCACTGAGAGGGTGAAACTGGCGATCGCGAGCCAGCTCGCGTGGACAAGACCACTGGTGAATAACACACACAATAATGCCAGGAGAGAGTGACTTTTTTTTGCCACTATAGTTTCTGCGTGTTAGCGGCAAAATAATAGCAATGTTGAAGGCTCCTCCCCATCCTCCACTCCTATCAGTTGAGGCTGGCAGGAAAAGAAAGAAAGAAATGCAGTATAAAAAAACTACCATGGAATTTGATGGGGAAAGTTGAAGAAGAGACATAATCAAACCTAAAACATATACAGAACAAAATAATTGCAGCAAATATACGCAGGACCGATGTAATGGAACTCGCTCAGCGGGAGTATTTGGCGTTGTCGGTACCTGTGCGGGAGAACAAAGATCCGGATCTTCACGTCGCTTGTGATCCCTGTCTTACTCTATGGTTTTGAGACATGGACGCTAAATAGCGACTTGAAGAGGCGAATCGATGCCTTTGGTAATAAATGTTTTAGCAGAATCATGGGGTATCGCTGGGATGATTACGTGTCAAATCAGCGATTGCACCGTGAGAACGAATCGAGGCCTATTTCCTGCATAGTCCGTCAGCGCCAACTTCGGCTTTATGGGCATGTGGCACGCTACCCTGAAACCGATCCTTCCCATCGGGTTGTATCTGTAAGAGACAATCCGGCGTGGAGAAGGCCAAGGGGGCGCCCACAAGGCTCGTGGCTTGGGCAAGTTGATGTTTCCTGTCGAGAGCTGCTTGGTATGGGAAGGGAGCCTGCATGGGGAATCGCACGTGGTGACCCCCGGGAGTGGCGTCGTAGGGTGGGCTAGGCGACGCGCCCCCCGGTGTATGCCCCCAATGATTGATTGATTGAAGTAATAGAGTTGGGCAGCTGATACTATGTATGTGTATACTACAGTCTGTTATTCTTACACGTCTGAACAGTTTTACCATTAACTACTTGTGCTGGAAGAGAGTTGCCCCCTCCCCCCCAAAATGAAAATAACAATTCTATTAAAGAAATAGTACTTCGCTTCGTGGTTTGCCTCCAACGCCTCCCTCCCGTTGTCTGGGTAATGTATTCCCGTCGCCGCTGAGTCGACGGGGACGGGGAGCGGCGGCCTGACCTCACCCGCCGCCCCATCACGGATGAATCAATTCGTCAGTGAGCATAAAATGGTTTGTCTGGGTCGTTTTGCATGACAAGTTGTCCTGACGAGAGGTCGCCAGAGTTTCCCCCTCGCTGCCATATTTAGGAGTTTCAGTAACGATGTTAAAGTTATGGGAAAAGACGGATTTTGAAAGAGCCTCCTCGTGGATGTGATGCAACCCTAAAAAAGTGTTTGGAAAATAGTACATTGTTTTATTTTGATAAACACAGAAAATATTTGACAGTAAAGAAAATGGCAGTAAAAAATATTTATCTTTCACCCTCCGTAGAGACCGTGTGTGTGTGTGTGTGTGTGTGTGTGTGTGTGTGTGTGTGTGTGTGTGTGTGTGTGTGTGTGTGGTGTGTGTGTGTGTGTGTGTGTGTGTGTGTGTGTGTGCAAAGAGAGAGAGAGAGAGAGAGAGAGAGAGAGAGAGAGAGAGAGAGAGAGAAAAAAAAAAAATGTGTGTGTGTATTGGCTGCCACACACACACACACACACACACACACACACACACACACACACACACACACACACACACACACACACACACACACACACACACACACAGCACACCGAGTATTTACCCCAGGCGAGGTACCGTATCAAGGCCGGGAAAAAAGAGTGGTAGGTAGTTGATCTCTGGAGTGGACAGAGGAGACAAGTCGAACTGATGAGGTGAGGGGGCGGCGCTCCCCCGGGAAGAGCGCCCCCCCGCCCCCCTTCCTTCCCTTCCTCCACCTTTTCCTACCTCACCCTTCATACGTTCCAGCCCTCCATCCTTTCTTCTGTTAGTTACGTGTTATATTTGTACTTCCGTTGTTATTTATCTATCTATCTATCTATCTATCTATCTATCTATCTATCTATCTCTATCTATCTATCTATCTATCTATCTATCTATCTATCTATCTATCTATCTATCTATCTATCTATCTATCTCTCTCTCTCTCTCTCTCTCTCTCTCTCTCTCTCTCTCTCTCTCTCTCTCTCTCTCTCTCTCTCTCTCTCTCTCTCTCGTCTCTCTCTTCTGTCTTCTGTCTGTCTGTCTGTCTGTCTGTCTGTCTGTCTGTCTGTCTGTCTGTCTCTGTCTGTCTGTCTGTCTGTCTGTCTGTCTGTCTGTCTGTCTGTCTGTCTCTTCTTCTCTGTCTCTCTCTTCCCCTCTCTCTCTCTCTCTCTCTCTCTCTCTCTCTCTCTCTTTTCTCTCTCTCTCTCTCTCTCTCTCTCTCTCTCTCTCTCTCTCTCTCTCTCTATATTATATATATATATATATATATATATATATGTCTGTCTGTCTGTCTGTCTGTCTGTCTACCTTCTGTTTGTTACGTTTTATATATAATTTTGTATTTCCGTTTCCATGTCTTTATTTATTGATCTATTTATTGCACAGGTGAGATGAATGTCCAGCCCTCCATCTTTCTCTTTGTTAAGGTTCCTTTTGTATATTTCCGTTTTCATTCATATATATATTTATTTATCCATCTATTGATCTATTAATTGCACAGGTGAGATGAATGAGTCAAGGACGGATTCATGCCATGGTGTATTATTCACTACCTTTATCAGTGCTAAAAGAGGAAGAAATAATCAGCTGGTAACTTCTTTATTGTTATCTATTTTTGTTCGATGTTAACCCCTTCACGCCCAAATCTTTCCTTTGCTATAAATAATTGTATGTTGTCGAGCCATTAAATTACGAAAAGTACCTTAATATACCAAATTAGTTAGTGGACAAGGATACTAAACAGGTCATATCTATATAACATTGCTTACATTCACTAAAAATCGTCTAATGGTAGCCAAATGACAATGGAAATTACGTTCTGGGCCTCAAGGGGTTAAAGTTTGTATTTGCTGCTAGATGATCATTTGCCTTAGATATATTTTGCTATTATATGCGGTATTGCCACGTTTTTTTAATATTTTTTTTATCCCACTTCTATATATGTTGAAATTGTTTATCAAAGGTTTTCATTACTATAAGTTCAACGCTTATTTCCGTATTTGTTTCATCTTGTATTAAAGGATATGCATCGTATAGATCAGTGTTTGTAGGGCGTGTCCTCCGGTGAGAAGTTATTCAGAAATCCTTCTCTTCGATGTTTTCTCACACAAAGCTTTGGTTCAGGGTCCTTTCCCTTTCGTTATTTATTTCACTTACCTTATATCGGTCATTTCATGTTATAGTCTTTCCAAGTTATCAAGTCACTTTAGTCGCTTGCATTTCTACCCATTACCATTATAATTATAAATATATACATTCCTACTCTCCCCCTATGGTGAGCGAACAATACCTCCCTCACATGGGGGGGGGGGGACAAAACTACCACTCTACTAATTGAGAGGGTGGTTGGTGAATAATTTCCACAAGTGACTTGATAAAATGGAAAGATTATAGGGACCTATCTCTATTTTCCTTACATCTCATCTCTTGCTGCCCTGCCTCTCACATCCTTAGGGTAGGTTAGGTTAGGTTAGGCTAGGTTAGGTCTTAGGTTAGGTTAGGGTAGGTTAGGTAAGGTTAGGTTAGGTATTAGGTTAGGTTAGGCTAGGTCTTAGGTTAGGTTAGGTTAGGTTAGGTTAAGTCTAAGGTTAGGTTAGGTTAGGTCTTAGGTTAGGTTAGGTTAGGTTAGGTTAGGTTAGGTTAGGTTAAGTCTAAGGTTAGGTTAGGTTAGGTCTTCCTCACCCCCGCCTCCCGTATCACTGCTTCCTGCGCTCTATCCCATCATTCTACGTCTTTTACTTCCCTGCCTCCGCCGTCCCCGCCTTACCATGCAGACCTCGTAGGCGGCGTGAGGAACACACACGAAAAAGAGAATAAAAGGCCCGCATTTAACGTGAAGTGGGCGCGGGGCTGTGTGGCGGCAGCAGTCAATCAGCGGGAGCGGCCTGCCCTGTACGTGGCCGGCATGTCTGACCCATCACACGCCTGCATCCTGTGCCCTGCGATGACCCTGCCCGGCATGTGTGTGTGTGTGTGTGTGTGTGTGTGTGTTTATGTGTATGTGTGTGTGTGTGTGTGTGTGTGTGTGTGTGTGTGTGTGTGTGTGTGTGTGTGTGTGTGTGTGTGTCAATGTACCCGCGTGAAGGTATATAATGTGATCGTCGCCTGCCTATATTGCACTGATGTACTGTGATTCCTAATTTGGAAAGCTGAAGTCTTTGCAATGTGGTTCCCATTAACCCCCTGAGGCCCATAACGTAATTTTCATCGTAATATAACCACCATTCGACGATTTTAATGAACATAAGCAATATTATATAGATATGACCTGTTTAATATCCTTGTCCATTAGCTAATTTGGTTTATTTAGTTACTTTTTCGTAGTTATATGGTTAATAACAGACGATTTCATATAGCAAAGGAAAGATCTGGGCGTGAAGGGGTTAACATAGAGCCTATACACGTGTCAGCTATGCCTTTGGAGTCTTGATAAGATGTCATGTCCGTTGTGGCCTGTTTTAGGGTGAACAGATAAGATAAGATACTTGGATTCGATCTCGTTAATTTGCATGTACCGACAGCGAGATAATTGACAACACAAATTATCACCACTTCAGAAATGAACGCAAATGGCAGTGAGTGAGTTTCGAACGGGAGGACGCTACACGTGAATCCCATCCTTTACCACTGAGCCACCCTGTATAGGATGAATAGACAATGACAGTAATTTGATCCATTTCGAGTAGCTTGCCGACGCTAATGACTCGAGTGACCTTGAGCTGACACGTGAGATAGATCATCACATTCCCCATGATGACTTAGCGTAGCCCCGTCCTGGCAACGCGGAAGTCAGTGCTGGGAGGAAAGCTTGGCGATCTACTCTGCGTAACACTCTTGCATCTCGTCCCCGTCCCGTGCCGTCCCGTATGACGTGGTTCACCCTCCCAACATCTCCCAACATTAACACTTGGCGCCCCGTGGAAGCACACGGAACGTGGTCTACCCCGAGTCACTTTGACCAGTGACCAACGACAGCAACAACACGATTGGAGTTTGCACTCACATTGTTGTCTAATATAATTTTATACTACTACTACAAACATAAATACATGGGTCCGAAGGGCCCACAAGCACTTGTTAACACTATAGTATAGCACTCCTTCCCTTCCCGTCCTGTGTCTGGATCGATGCGCCTTAACGAGCGTCACATTCCAATTACTCCATTACTTCGCCACACTGGCACTGATGGGTGTCAGGCGGTGCACCAGGCGACGCTTTATGCCAGGCTCTGTCTGCCTCCCACTCACCTGGTGTCATTACGGCCGTGACGCTCACCGGGGAACTCGCCTCACGCACGCCAACGATAACCACGCTTCTATGGCATATTATATATACTCTCTCTCTCTCTCTCTCTCTCTCTCTCTCTCTCTCTCTCTCTCTCTCTCTCTCTCTCTCTCTCTCTCTCTCTCTCTCTCTCTCTCTCTCTCTCTCTCTCTCTCTCTATATATATATATATAATATATATTTGATATACTATAGGAGTAGCCGTGTGTCTGTCTGTCTGTCTGTCTGATTTGGGTAGCTGAAACTGTAAATTCAATTTTGATGAGAGTAGGTTAAAAAAATCGCAAATAAATCGTAGGTAAGCGGCATGGTCCCATGTTGATTGAATAATTTTGAAGCGGGGTTATGGCTAAAAACACTTTTAAGAGTTTTTGATTACAGGAAGAAACTCTGCGATAATGCTTTGCCGCATTTCATTAACTCCGTAGACTCATGGACTTACCGTTTGTGTGGGGTTGCTGTGGGAATGTGCTGAGGATTTTTCTTATTATCTGCAAATTTCCGTCGCCTGATATTTGTTTTGTTTATATTTTCAGGTAAGACGTAAAGGACGTATTGACTACAGGACCGAGAAGGCGTGAGTGTTAACGTTATCAGATACATTAAACATAACTTTGGAGTGTTTTATCTCTTCCCTCTTACTCTTCTTGGTCTCCCAGCCCAGCCTCCCTCCTCACCATCCTTTCCTGTCCTTCTATTATTTCCCTTCCTATGTTAATTTTATATTATCCACCTTATCTATCTAATATACTATAGCAGTAGCCGTGTGTCTGTCTGTCTGTTTTGGGTAGCCGAAACTGTAAATTCAATTTTGATGAGAGTAGGCTAAAAAAATTGCAAATAAATCGTAGGGGGAAAGCGGCTGGGTCCCATGTCGATTGAATAATTTTAAATGGGGGGGGGGGGGGGGGGCTAAAAACTGTGTTGAGCGGTGGTTGTAAGCCATCCAAACTCTGCCAGCGTTCAATTTATCGAAATTGTATTCGACTCGCGACCGAGCACCAACCGCTCCTCCGCTACTGCGCTCCTCTGTACTGCTACCGGCTGGCAGAACAGCCGTGTTTGCGTTAAGAAGGCGGATCACAGGCAGCTTAAAGAGGGGTTGGATTGTTTTGGCCATCAAAAAGTCCATTTGATCAAAGACGGAGAGTCTTTGGCCAAAGGTGGTTTAAGCAGCGTTCCCTGGACGGTGCGCGTAACTGCGCAGGTATCGGGTTCAGAATTGCGAATTTTCCGACATTTGCGTTTGCGAAAGTACTTCCGCAAACGCAAATCTGCAAACATTTACACTTCCGCACATCCGCTAACGAATTCGGACTTCCGCAATTTGTGGAAGTTGCAGTTTGCGGAAGTGTTTGCAGAAGTGCCCACCTATGCGCCCTAAGCAGTACCTAGCGCGCCCTACACAGTACGTACATAGCGCTTCCTACACAGTACCTAGCGCGCCCTACACAGTCCATAGCGCGCCCTACACAGTACGTACATAGCGCGTCCTACACAGTACCTAGCGCGCCCTACACAGTCCATAGCGCGCCCTACACAGTACGCACATAGCGCGTCCTACACAGTCCATAGCGCGCCCTACACAGTACGTACATAGCGCGTCCTACACAGTCCATAGCGCGCCCTACACAGTACGTACATAGCGCGTCCTACACAGTCCATAGCGCGTCCTACACAGTACATAGCGCGTCCTACACAGTCCATAGCGCGTCCTACGCAGTACATAGCGCGTCCTACACAGTCCATAGCGCGTCCTACACAGTACATAGCGCGTCCTACACAGTCCATAGCGCGTCCTACACAGAACATAGCGCGTCCTACACAGTCCATAGCGCGTCCTACATAGTCCATAGCGCGCCCTACACAGTCCATAGCGCGTCCTACATAGTCCATAGCGCGCCCTACACAGTCCATAGCGCGCCCTACACAGTCCATAGCGCGTCCTACATAGTCCATAGCGCGCCCTACACAGTCCATAGCGCGTCCTACATAGTCCATAGCGCACCCTACACAGTCCATAGCGCGTCCTACATAGTCCATAGCGCGCCCTACACAGTCCATAGCGCGTCCTACATAGTCCATAGCGCGCCCTACACAGTCCATAGCGCGTCCTACATAGTCCATAGCGCGCCCTATACAGTCCATAGCGCGTCCTACATAGTCCATAGCGCGCCCTACACAGTCCATAGCGCGACCTACATAGTCCATAGGGCGCCCTACACAGTACATAGCGCGTCCTACATAGTCCATAGCGCGCCCTACACAGTCCATAGCGCGTCCTACATAGTCCATAGGGCGTCCTACACAGTCCATAGCGCGTCCTACACAGTCCATAGCGCGCCCTACACAGTCCATAGCGCGTCCTACATAGTCCATAGCGCGCCCTACACAGTCCATAGCGCGCCCTACTCAGTCCATAGCGCGTCCTACACAGTCCATAGCTCGCCCTACACAGTCCATAGCGCGTCCTATATAGCCCATAGCGCGCCCTACACAGTCCATAGCGCGTCTTACACAGTCCATAGCGCGCCCTACACAGTCCATAGCGCGTCCTACACAGTCCATAGCGCGTCCTACACAGTCCATAGCGCGTCCTACACAGTCCATAGCGCGTCCTACACAGTACATAGCGCGTCCTACACAGTCCATAGCGCGTCCTACACAGTACATAGCGCGTCCTACATAGTCCATAGCGCGCCCTACACAGTCCATAGCGCGCCCTACACAGTCCATAGCGCGCCCTACACAGTCCATAGCGCGTCATAGCGCGCCCTATACAGTATATAACGCGCGTCCTACACAGTACCATAGCGCGCCCTATACAGTAATACACAGCGCACCTACACAGTCTAGCGCGCCCTACTCAGTCCATAGCGCGCCCGTACACAGTACTATCACATGCGCACCTACACAGTCCATAGCGCGCCCTACGCAGTCCATAGCGCGCCCTATACAGTATATACACAGCGCGCCCTACCGCAGTCCATAGCGCGCCCTATACAGTATTTACACAGCGCCCTACACAGTCCATAGCGCGCCCTACGCAGTCCATAGCGCGCCCTACACAGTATATACACAGCGCACCCTACACAGTTCCATAGCGCGCCCTACGCAGTCCATAGCGCGCCTCGTAAAACAGTAGTATACGCCACAGT
>JACEEZ010016557.1:267500-270000 GCA_016584305.1 Chionoecetes opilio
TATCAATAATATTCCATCTGGTGTCAGTTTTTAAGTCTTGCACTTATTTGGGTTCGTATAGTGGTAACCGTTAACCCCTTGAGACCCAGAACGTAATTTCCATTGTAATTTGGGTACCATTAGACAATTTTTAGTGAATATAAGCAATATTTTATAGATATGACCTGTTTAGTATCCTTGTCGACTAGCTAATTTGGTATATTCAGTGACTTTTCGTAATTTTATGGCTAACAACAGACCATTTTATATAGCCAAGGAAAGATCTGGGCGTAAAGGGGTTAAGGCGATAGTTGTGCTGAAATGAGTAATGCCATGAGCCGCATCGATGTCCTGGTATAAATGCTTCGACATTATCCATATTTCATAAAGCAATCCTTCTATGCTCTTTTTCAAACCTCACGATCTTCGCTTCTTAATACCCCGACAATGTCCCGCAGATTAATTGTTTTATATCATAAGAGACTAGCCAAAAAAAAAAAAGGAAAATAAAGAAAAAGCCGGCTAGCTGCCAGTCCCTATAAAGCAGATACTAAGAGATACCTGCATGAAAGTGAGTGGGTCAATTTAGTTTGGGAGGTGCCCTGACACTTCTTTCTCGAAACAAGTAATCTCTAGTAATAAGTAATTAACCCCT
The DNA here is from genome assembly GCA_016584305.1 of Chionoecetes opilio. Classification (NCBI taxonomy): domain Eukaryota; kingdom Metazoa; phylum Arthropoda; class Malacostraca; order Decapoda; family Majidae; genus Chionoecetes; species Chionoecetes opilio. The sequence goes on from JACEEZ010016557.1 coordinate 268,135, forward strand.
TGAGGCCCAGCACGTAATTTCCATTGTTATTTGGATACCATTAGACGATTTTTAGTGAATATAAGCAATATTTTATAGCTATGACCTGTTTAGTATCCTTGTCGATTAACTAATTTGGTATATTAAGTTACTTTTCGTAATTTTATGGCTAACAACAGACGATTTTATATAGCAAAGGAAAGATCTGGGTGTGAAGGGGTTAAGTCGTAGGAAGGTGCAGAGCCAGATGCCTCTAGGCGTCACAGATCACAAAGCCAGTGCATAGCAAATAAGCATAGCATAGCATAGCAAAGCAAAGCATACGGCAGCCATGACCCCCTTTATGTGTCTCACCTCTACTACTTACCATTGATTTACCTTGGCAAACCATAACCTTCACTACACCCACCTTCACCACCACCACCACCACCACCACTTACGTCATCATCACCCACACTTTGGTCACTGATTACTCTCAACGTCATTATGTCCTGCGTCACTTCTCCCTCCCTCCCTCCTTCACTCCCTCCCTCCCTTCCTCCCTCACTTCCTCCCTCCCTCACTCCCTCCCCCCTTCCCTCACTCCCTCCCTCCCTCCCTCCCTTATACTTCCTCACTCACTACCTCCCTCCCTCCTCCTTATACTCCCTCCCTCCCTCCCTCCTCCCTCCCTCCCTCCCTCCCTCCCTCCCTCCCTCCCTCCTTACTCCCTCCCTCACTCCTTCATTCCCTCCTTCCCTCCCTCCTTCCCTCCCTCCCTCCCTCCTTCCTTCACTCCCTCATTCCATCACTCCCTCACTCCCTCCCTCACTCCCTCCTTCACTCCCTCACTCCCTCACTCCCTCCCTCTCTCAACCCTCCCTCCCTCACTCTCTCACTCCCTCCCTCCCTCACTCCCTCCCTTACTCCCTCCCTCACTCCCTCACTCCCTCATTCCCTCATTCCCATTCCCACCCACATAACACGACTCTTGCCTTCACACCTTTCACCACCACCACCACCACCACCACACCCACCACCACCACCACCACCACCACCACCACCACCACCACCACCACCACCACCACACCCACCACCCACCCACCACCACCACCACCACCACACACCACCACCACACCCACCACCCACCCACCACCACCACCACCACCACCACCACCACCACCACCACCACCACCACCACCACCACCACCACCACCACCACCACCACCTCAACAACACCCCTATGCAATAATATAACCACCACCACCACCACCGCTACACGCAACACCATCCCTATGCCACCAGTGTCACTCTCGCTTCAAGCCCACGTTAACACCTTCACGCCCAGATCTTTCTTTCCTTTGCCATAAAATAAATCGTCTGTTGTTAGCCATAAAAGTAACTAAATATACCAAGTTAGCTAGTGGACAAGGGTACAATGCAGGGAATATATATATAATAGTCTATATTCATTAAAATCGTCTATAATGGTCGCCAAATCACAATGGAAATATACGTTCTGGGTCTCAAGGGGTTAATATTACCATTATGAGTAATAGATAAATGCTGATGATGATGATAGTGGTAATTCTTGATCTTCTTATACCGTACTACTATTACCAATACAATAATTACTACATCAACTACTACTACTATTATTATTATTATTATTATTATTGTTGTTATATTATTATTATTATTATTATTATTATTATTATTATTATTTTCATTATTTTCATTATTATTATTTTCATTATTTTCATTATTATTATTGTCAATATTTTTTTTTTTTTTTTTTCTTCTTCTTCTTCTTCTTCTTCTTTCCATTATTACCTTCGCCAACGAAGTTGGAGGGGTTATGTTTTCACCCCGATCTGTCTGTCTGTCTGTCTGTCTGTCTGTCTGTCT